>CBMN010761366.1:0-16048 GCA_000582825.1 Hordeum pubiflorum
TAGGAAACGCGGCGCGCGAGCGGGGGCGGGGGGCGGGGGGCCGGGGCCGCGTCGTGGACCGGCGAGGTGGTGTCGCGGGCGCGCGCGAGGCACGTATGTTGCGTGGATGGGCATGGACTAGATTTCGCGAGGACAGCTGGATGGAACGATATCCATGCGTCGGCCACGTATTCGTGTTAACCCTGGTCTGAGTACGCATATACTAGTGCTTTTTAGGTTGTTTGGGTAGCCAGTTTATAGAGAACCGATTTTGTTTAAACGCAATTTCTGTTATAACAACCTAAAAACTTGTTTGGATTATCCAACTAAAACAGGGATAATCACAAAAAGTGAGTTTGTAGAAAAACGACTAATAGTGGTTTTTCTATATATACTCGTTTCGTACGTACGAGTAGATGGCAACTGGACGTCTTCGTTGTGGTGATGGACTAAATTCCGGCGGTACCTCACGGCAAGCCCCGTCGGCAGCGTGTTGGTCTCGGCGCCCATGGCTACGGCCGCGACACTATCGCTGACGACGTGTTGTTTCGGTGCGAGCAGCACGCCCTGCTTACCGGCCATGGGGACGGCCATGACACCACTGACGGCGATGTGTTCTCGGCACGAGCAACGCGACCTCCTCAGCGGCAAGCAGCGCGACGTCCTCAGCGTGTCCATTGCGATTGCTGCAACACCATCGAAGGCGGCGTGTCGTTCTCGACACGAGCACCGCGACCTCCTTATCGCCCATGGCGACAGCTACGAAACAATCGATAGCGGCATGTTGCTCCCCACGCGAGCAGTGGAACCTCGACAGCGTCCATGGCCATGGCTGCGAGCCTGTGACACCACGTACGTGCAGGAGAGCCATTTTACTCTTCTCTTCTGTCCAAGCTGGTTCTCCCGGTCGAGACCATTGCCACGACGCTCGGACGACTGAAACCATTGGCACAGCGTGCTTGTCATTGGCACGGTGACTGCATGCAGCAGGACGAATACGTACGTGTACGTAGACTGGTACTTCCTACCTTTCATGATGCTCAACAAAATCTATGCATAATACAACTCGTTGCTTCCCGAACGGAGAACTACATAACCACGTTATATTTTTCTTGATCCAAACAAAGGAACCATATATGCTTATCTTAACAGAAAAACTAACTAAAACTGGTTTTCCTAAAAATCCTCCTAAAACTCGTTTTCCAAAAATCTGGCATCTAATTCTTAGTATCCAAACAACCACTAAAACTCCATGACTCGTTTTTTATTTATTTCCTCCATTGCATCCCAAACCATACTAGGCTCGTACTCCCTCCGTCCCCAATTACTTGTCACAAAAATAAATAAAAATAAATGTATCTAGACTAAAATACATGTAAAGGTCTTCATTTCTGCCACAAGTAATTCCAGACGAAGGGGGTACTTATGACATGTGGTTAGCAAACTCAAAATCCACACAACACTTTTTAAAATCGCACAAAGCCGGTTTTTATGTTAATTTTAACGCAAAAGTACTAAACCAACACAACAGTTTTCTTGGTGCTAGCAGGCAAAGCCCATGTCGCTGCGGTGATGGCAGGCCATGGTTCACAACTTGTCGTTGTGGACTTCCTCGCACGAGCACGGGTGCGCTATAGGGCGACGACGTTCGACTATTTTCCTTGTGCATTCACAGGGCCTACTTCTCGGGAGGTATGAGGGCAAGCATTGTCTTGTCGTTGGATCACATATTCGGCTTAGTAAGCGCACATTACACTACATATAGAGTTTGAGGGACATGTTATTGAAAACATGCATCCCGTGTCTAGCTCTGTCGAGTGGCTCATTTGAGATTGGCTCACATATTCGGCCAACTTGAGCTCTAGTGGCAATGACCAAATATGTGGTTTGAGATTTGTGGCTTATTGAGGTGGTGGCCACGATCTTAAGAGTGAGATGTCCCCTGCAAACTTTTGTTGATACCACTCCCACATTGGCGGTGTCAGTGGTACTCCTCCATTGGGAGGCACTTGACTAGGTGACTCCATGAGGCATGTGTGGCCCCATGGTGGTGATGTAGCGTTGGGGCTTAGGTCTCTCATATGTAGATGTGTCATCGATATTCCAACACCTTCATACTGATCACTGCATCCCAGTGCAACTCGTGGCATAACTCATTCATTTCATCGATGAGTGGAGACTCCTCTCGTGAAGTGGATGGTTGCCGATTGAGCCCGACCCTTGAAATGGATTTGGGTTGGGGCATGATCACAAGGAGTTCTGGGAGATGCCTTCTTTGCGGTTATCTTCGATGGACACCATGATGGAGCAACTTTTTGAAGCCACCCTCAAGAATCAAGATGGTCACTGGAACACCGCTTTCATGTGAGGGTGATTGTTTCTTTATAGTGTAAAAGAACCCAACATTGACAAACTTACGGTATTATGTTGTTAAAATGTGTTTTCTTTGTGTGAGGTCTAGCCTTTATTGGTTGAACCCGACATCAAGTCCTTTGTTCTTGCTGTCTCAAGTTGCACATGATGATGGGGTGTGCAAGGAGGATTTCCTTCTCGAAAAACGTTGTTTTAGAAAAAGGCGTTTTCCTTCTTGAAAACATTGTTTTTTGTTCAATCAACAGAAAACATTGTTTTGGAAGAATGCAATTTTAGTTACAGACGTTCATATCATATCTTATCATCTAGTGTTATTGTTCTATGCTGATGATTTTGACCCGTTATGTTGCATCAACTTTAGCAATGTTGTATAATTGTGCATCCAAAAGGAAAGTGCCCTTCTTGAGCTCGGGTGAATAGTAAAATACCAAAAAAGTTCAAAAAATGCAGACTTTTTTTTGCAACAAACACTGAGAGAAGTTTCATACGAGTAACGAAATCACATTTGTGGAGCCATGAAAAAAAACAAATTTGATGTTCCAAAAACAGTCTTTTTAAGCATTGATTATGTTTTTTGTCCACAGTTTCAGGAATGTGATTTTCATCACGAAAGTTTGCACACATGCAAATATTTTTGAATGTTTGTTGCAAAATATAAAAAAAACATATGTTTTTTTTTGGAATTTTTTTGTTCATGTAAGCTCATTTGAGCTCGAGCTTAGATAGTCTGTGTCCCATCCAAAAATGCTACACCAACGGTGAATTGACGTAATCATTATGAAAACCTTCCTTATTAACCTCTCCACCCATGAATTCAACTGGGCGGGCCCTCCCTTTAATTTTCACAGTCAGAAAAACCAACCTAAGCATCTACATTGATCCCGTACAATGAGTAGCATTGCTTATTTGCTCTTGTGCATCCATGGATGCGGACACGAGATGTTTAATCTCTTTTGGGGGAAACAAAATGTACGGGCTGCCACGGTCAGGTAGTCATAACCACCATGTCTCCGTGACGTACCTGCAAATACAGTGCCAGCCAAGCACACAACTCAGCTGGTACGAGTAACAATCATTTATGTGGCTGATGGATCGATGGGCTGTATTGCTACGACTGTAGTAATTACTCCACCCTATACAGAGCGGACGTTTGGGATGTGAGATCCGCGGCGCGCGGGCGTGTTTGCGTGAACTGCACTTGAAATCATCATTGGGATAACATACAATATAATTCTCTACTCCGGCGGGCGACTGAATAATCTACTACTCCCTCATTCCCAAAATAAATGTCTCAAGCTTAGTATAACTTTGTACTAGAGCTAGTACAAAGTTAAGACACTTATTTTGAGACGGAGGGAGTAGTATGGTAGAGTACACGAGACACTCTTGGATTGCCAAAGATATACTGTATATGTCCTCCCCTGGTTAGCTTGGCTGGCTCTGATTACCAGGCCACACGTTACCATCACACCACTAACGACGACACTTTCCGCAATCCGCACAAACCCATCACCGATCCGTGCAGTATTATATGCCGGTTCTATACGTTGTCTACCACACAGCTGTTAGAGCCGGACGGATACGCACGGGGCAGAAGGCGGGCATGGCACACTCATGCCATCACAATTGTAATGGATAATAGACCCATCTTATCTTATTTGTCTCAAAATCAACAGGGCTACAAAGGCCACAAGCAGAGTGATTACTGCATTAACAAGGCTAGATAATACTACTACGTACTCCAGTAGGGGATGCTCCAAGTGACACTCTCCATGTCTGGATATTGTACTGTATATTTTTAGTGCTGGAGTACTTGATTACTCTTCGATCTTAAGCAAGTGTACTTGTTTAACCAGCTAGGAGTAGCTTGGTAGGTTGGTTAGGACCAGTACGTACCTACAGTACTCCGTAATCCCGGTCCGTATATCGGCTGCAGCGAAGTGAACTACCTACAGTAGCCTATCATTCTTTGCCTTTTCCGAGGAGCGAGATCACGAGAGTGCATGCAATCAGCAAGTAGCCGACTAAGTTAATCTTCCCGAGATCAAATCCTGAGCATCGCTGGCACGAGCAAGCTAGCCACCACCGGCAGGTAATGAAAAACAGTAATTAAACATGTCGAGGGCTGTATCAATAAGCAAGCAATGGGCGATGCACTGATGCACACATGCCAGCCAGCCGGGCGTCAGAATGATAGAACTCCATACCAGCTGCAGGGTTGGCATTTCCTGAGAGCTGGAGTAATTAGCAGGAATCATCAGCAAGAAGGCCGGCATATAGTACTGAGATAATGTGGTGTCGGGTGTCTTTATGCTCCATCTCGAGGGCGCCTTGCGAGACACACATGCTTGTTGTTATTAACCATATAATATCAACACAAGTGAAATGGGGCCAATGACACATAGAAGAATGTATTGAGCTGACCGTAGCCACCACACACTGGTTATTACTAGGATTAGTTAGCAAGCGAGTGACGTATGCCAGTGCAAACACAAAAGAAAAACACGCTGGTGTTTATTTGCTACGGTGAGAAACGAAACATATGCACACTATCTCGACGGCGCCTTGCGAGACACACATTCTTGTTGTTATTAACAATATATCAAGTTTTTTCTTAGCCAAATAGTATTTACTATCAATTTGTACGGTTTATTGGCCCTGCACACGGCACGTGGCACTTACTTGATTCATGGGGCACGCTTAGATTGTCATCTGAATCATTGCTAATTATACAAGACAAAGATCGAGTGAACAATTAAATAGCAAGGATACCAGTTTTTATTTGCATCTTACGATGAACCGATTTGAAGAGGAGGTCTGGTGGTTTTTTCTTGCATTTGATAAACCATGAATTGCGCATGTAACATGTATGTTTCCATTTCGGACTCGGCGGCAGCCTCTGGCGGGAAATAAGGCATGGAAAAAGATGTGCGGAGAAGGCTAACGGGCTCGCCGGTGGTGGTGTGGCAGTTTCAAGTTAGAAATGCATATGTGGGTCTAGAATGGCCTAGCTAGGTGTGCGGCGGTAGCCGAAAGAGAAGAAGCTCGAACGCCGATGTTGGGTCTTCTATATGTTGTTGATAATGTGGCCAAATGACGGTCAACACATCGAATTTATGTTTCATATGAGTCTCCCCTTCATTATTGAAGACGTGACAGAAGAAGAAATAGGCCAAAGGAGGTGTCAATAAGGTGAAAATTAGGCGGCAATTTGCTCTAACGACGCACAGGGCTTGTGCCCAATTTATTTGCAATTGTTAGCAGCACAACCACTATTTTTTTTTAAAGGTGGCGGACATCAGATATTAAGTTGGATATTGGCCAGACCTGATTTTCCCATAAAAAAAGAGTTGAACCCAATTGCAAAGGAAGAACTCAAGGGCACACTACAAATCTACATCTTCATCTTAAGGGTGAATGAGAAATACTCACCCAACGACCATATGAGTTTTGCAAAAGACAACACAAGTGAAATGGGGCCAATGACACATAGAAGAATGTATTGAGCTGACCGTAGCCATCACATACTGGTTATTACTAGGCTTAGTTAGCAAGTGAGTGATGTATGCCAGTGCAAACACAAAAAAAAAAAGACACTGGTGTTTATTTGCTACGGTGAGAAACGAGAAACACTACCACATAGAATAGCAGTACAAATACGATAACATATGTACACTGTTTAGATAAAGAATTCACAAATGGAACTTGTGAAACGAACTTCATGAAATTTTCAGAAAGATATACATATGAAACACAATGGATCTTTGTCAATATCTTATTGAGATGACCATATATGAAAACACCAAAGTGCTACACACTCGGTGATGTGTTTATTTTAGTCCATGAGCTAGTTCTCACATTAGCTCATGCACTCTGAAGATGACTCTTCTTCGCCCTTAGGAAAACTAAGACTGAATTTAGGAGTGAATACTCCCAGCTCTTCTTCCCTGCTAAATTTGAGGCTTCGAGCTTCTGTCCTAGAGATGCCGTATGCATTGGCGATGACATCAACGGGCAAAGCGCTGAGGATTGAGTTCTTTCCTGCGAAGTGACTAACCATGGAGTCTGCGTTAGTCTTGAATTCAACATACTTGCTTCCATCACGTTGTGCCTTCTTTAGAACGACATAGTTCTGTGGTATGATTAATAGTTGCCCCGGGCTAAGAAGGCCATTGAACACATTTCGACCATGGTCATTAACAACCTGAACCCAAATATGTCCTTGGATCATGTACATCACGCTATGCGCATTAATGTTCCATAATGGTGAAATAATGGCATTCTGCGATCACAAATTATGTAAGGTATAATGTTAGAATTGCATTGTGAAGCTTAGAATATAAAAGAGTATGAAAAAACACAATATCATAAATACCTGGTAGAGATGCACTCTTGTAGCACTCATTTGCACGATGTTAAGGATGGGGAGTGTTTGGCTGTTGAGACGTGTTATCGTACCGGCACGCGGGTTGTATATGTCAGCACGACTTGGATCTTCAATGTTCACACTTAGCTTATGATCACAAAAGTTCTCCTCCAAACCATTCCAACCACCATAAGTTGATTGTGAGGCATGAGATTGCCCTGCATGAGGTTGACATCCTGGATATGGCCCTGCCTGAGATTGTTCTTCTTGAGATTGCCCTCCTAGCCCTTCTTCCGGTTGGTCTCCCTGAGAGTGCTTTGCCTGGGACTGCCCCGTTTGGGGTTGCTCTCCCTGAGTGTGCTTTGCCTGGGACTGTCCCGTTTGAGGTTGCTCTCCCTGAGAGTGCTTTGCCTGCGATTGTCCCGTTTGAGGTTGCTCTCCCTCAGAGTGCTTTGCCTCCGACTGTCCCATTTGAGGTTGCTCTTCTTGTGGATGTTTTGCCTGAGATTGCCCTTCCTCATATTGAGTGTGTGGGTAGGATTCTTGCTCTCGCTGTTGTGTAAAAATAGGCTTCAGAAATTTAAGGGTATGATTCACACGAATTATGTCACCTATTTCATCATTTTGACTTTGAAGCCTTTGCGCTATTTTTCCACTTATACCCAATGACTCACCAAGCAACCGAACATCGAAACCACTGAATATGTTTTGACTAGAGTGAAGTTGCGAACTCCTATAGTTGCCGGCCAACAAAAATTCCTACAAGTTGGATCAAGAAGAGAAATTAAACAACATGTCACTTTGTAAACTACATTAAATACGATAGGTTAGTTGAATAGACTTATTGACTCCATAGATTTGTCGTAAACATCATTTGTTACCTTATGCCTAGGTTCAAGTTGATTAGCATTGTTGTTCACGTCAAAAACATAGATAGCCACAATTGGCGCATCACCGTCATTGTAGAACCAATGTGTAATGCTTGCCGGTAGTGCAATGACATCTCCTTGTCTGAAACGGTGAACTTTTTGGTGCTCATCTTTGAACTTTTGGCTTTGGCTTTGACCATGTACGGATTGCGCTTGCCCATATTTTTGAAACTGTTTTTGGAATGTCTCTGGGCATCCAGGAAAAGACAATCCGGCAAAACCACTTCCTGGGTGACAACATATGTGCATGTTAGTATTAGAAACTTACTAATATAATACTAAAAATGGTAACCTTTATCTCAAGAAACTATTACCAATATGAAATGGAACTACAATAATTGAATTGCTACACAAACCTTGGATGATGTAGACTAATCCATGAGTGTTGTGGTATCGCGGTAACAAATAACCACGAGGTTCGATTACACGGCGGATGACAGATACAACCAATACAACGAAATTGCTCATTTTGCTCGTCAAAATACTCGGTAAGGCCTGCATGTGACCTCACTTGACGAAGCGGTGTAGTTGCTTGTAGCCTATTGAATGTACACTCTCTGAAACCCCCTTGACGAGAGCTTTGCCATGGGTTAAAGCTCATGCCAAACGGTTGTGCCATGGAGCCATGGCACAAGAGAAAAATGCAGAAGTAAAAAGAGAGCGACATGAAACTAGTGGCTGCCATAATTGTTTGAAGAAGAGAGAGAAGTTTGGTTGATGCCAGCATTGTGAGATGTGTTTGGTTCTTATAGCCAACAAAAGCAACCTAGAGCTTATGCAGAGACACGATTTGTTAGGATACATGTGTGCATGCATATGATATGTTTGATCTAACTGGAAAGTTGAGTGGCTATAACCAACTCTCACAAGTTAAGAGTTATACATGACTGCAATCAAACATATGAAATGCTTGTGTTGTCTTTAACAATCATCTTTGTCTTTATTTCTAGAAAGGTTTTCCTACACAATTGGTTAAGTGTTTCTTTTGCACGTAAACTTACAAACTTCTCAAACAAATCTGTACCAACTTCTGTGTAGTGCTCGCTTTTTTTGGTTGTTTGTTTACTGCACCACTAACTGAAAACATCACTTTAGTTGCTGCATAAGAACATATTTGGATACTTTCACACGCGTGATGATGAGATTTGGCTTCATAAAGTAGGGTATATCGGATGACACACATCCACGTAGGCCCACACTTAATACATATCAGGATAAGAAAAAAGAAGTTTGCTACGATCATGCATTATCCATCTAGATACGAGGAGTGTAGATATAATAGTTAATTATAAGGACAAGAAAAGGCACTTGTTGGAGCAAACAAAGGATGCCTTTTCTTTGAGGAAATAGCATAACTGTTTTGTTCCCATCTCACAGAGAAGAGGCATCATCTCCGCGGACATGAGGTCATAGTGGTAGGGGCCTCCTAGTCGGTGCCTTAAGCGCTAGTTAGGAGAAACGGCGCCTACACGCCCGCCTTATGGGCCGGCCCAAATACATAGCGACCAGGTCGCTTGACCCAGGAACCGTTCTAGGTGCGCTCACTCAGGGTTGACCGGTCGACGGCTGACCAATTGACCGGTCAACCATTTACTTTGGGGTAAAAAACTTAATTTTTTTAAAATGAATTCAAAATTTTCACGGATTTGAAAAAAGTTAATCAATTTTGAAAAGTTCATAATTTTTTTAAAAAGCTTATCAATCTTGGAAATAAGTTCACGAAATTTAAAAAATTATGGATTTTGAAAAAAAAAGTTCACAAAATTGGATAAAAGTTCATAGATTTTTACAAAAAAATCAAAAAAATGAAAAAAGTTCACGAATTTGAAAAAATATTCATGGATTTTGGCAAAAGCTTCATCATTTTGACCAAAAATTTCATCGATTTTGAAAAATATTCATGAATTTTAAAAAAGGTTCACGCATTTAAGAAAAAAAAGAAAAAGGAAAAAAGAACAAGTAAAAAAAGGAACGAGGAAAAAAAGAAAAAGGAAAACCGACTAAGAACCAATCGAGAACTGACCAACTAACCGGGAAAACCCGTCTGAGGAAGCTTGTGGAAGCTTCCCAAAACCGTGGCCTTCCATGAATTTGGGAATGAATAAATGTGAATTATCTAGGCACAAGTATTGCGATGTCCTACTGGTTAGGTTACTTCTCTCTAAGCGTATACGTCGCTAGTTTGAACCCGTTGCACGAACCTTTTTTGGCTTTCTAAATAGAAAAAAGGGTAAAGGATCGGCCTGGCTCGGTTGGAGGGGTGTGGGCTGGTTGGCAAGAACGCCATTAACTGCGCCAAATAGGGTTGTATTGGTGATAGGCCCACTCCTAATTATCCTATGGGCTTTTGACCCAGCATTGCTACACTGATGGATTGGCCCTATAAAAGGCGTTTTAGTTCCCGGAAGCATTTGGTCCCTGATGAACGGTACCGTAAAAAAGTGGTAAAATGTTTTAAAAATTCTGATTTTTTATGGATATTCGTGTTAATGTCGCAAGCATGCTTGACAATTTTCATGCGAAACGGAGCTGTAGTGTTTTGTCAGTGAGATAAATCAATTTGAGGTGACAATTTGAGCTAACATTTGGTGTTCAATTTTTTTATAGGCCAAAATGTTTAACCTTTATGTCTAAAAGTTTGCACGTAGCATTTGGAGGACTATAAATACATAAAAAAATGTTGGATTATTTTTGACATTTCAATAATTATTTCCTACATGGGCATGAATATATATACCGATTGGCTGGCTTGAAAATTAAACCCACCATGACGGTGATGTACGACTATACCTGGGCATGGGCAGCCCGGCCCGGACGGCCCGACCCGACTCGGACCAAAAATCCTGGGGGTAGAAGGCGTTTTTATTAACTCTTGTGGTTTCCTCGGCCTAAGTAGGCAAAAGGCAGAGGAACCACTCCACTAGCCCCAAATGATAATGCGGGCCTGATCATCCCATCGGGCCGGGCTCGGGCCTGAAAAATTAGCCCGACAGGCAAACCGGGCCGGGCTTGAGTTTGCAAAAAATTAATTTTTAGCCGAAGTCGGGCCAGACCGACCAGGCTTTGTCGGGCTTTTTCAGGCACAAGCCCAACTTACTAGGCCCGATGATCGGGCCGAGCCGAGATCGAGCCTGGGTTTTCACCACCAGGATTTTTTCAACCCGACTCGGCACGACATATGCCCAGGTCCATGTAGGACCCTTTTTGTGTAAAAGGCTGAAACTCCTTTGACACTTTGTTCGCGAAGGCTATATCTCGCGTACCTCGCTCAACGCGGTTACAACTTTCGTCTCGCTGAAGTGTTTTCCCTTACCTGTATCTACATGGTTGGCCCCTTTTCGTCAGCTTTTTTTGGGTTCCCTGCATTTTTAGTTGGTTTCGTTCGCTCGATTGAGGTGACTTTCCGTTGTTAGGGTTTTCCTATTTCTTTTGACAAACTTAACAGGTGAATCACATAATTTTAACGATAGAGGCGAACGGCTCGTCACAACCCGATCAAAATCGCACGATTGATGTTGTTTGTTTGAGCGCACCTTTAATTCGAGAGAAAAAAAAGGGGAGCCAGTGAAGGTTGGTTTAGGTGGATTTCCTTTGTTAGGGTTTTCCTATTTCTTTTGACAAATTAACTGGTTAATCACAGATTTTTAACGATAGAGACGAACGGCTCGTTACGACCCGATCAAAATCGCACGGTTGATGTTGCTTCGTTTGAGCACATCTTTAATTCGAGAGAAAAACAATAAGGGGAGCCAGTGAGGGTCAAACCCACAACCTGAATCTCAGCGCATAAGACACTCCACTAACTGGGCTAGCTATTTGTTATGCATAATACTAGACAATGCCAGCGCGCGTTGCTGCGCCCGTCTATTTGTGCGATATTTTAGTAGGCGTTGGTATGAATATACGTGGACATATTGGTTAGTAATTTATTATTATAATTTCATATCGAGACTTAAATTTTAGTCACGGATTTTTAGGTAATTTTTATTGTACATCTATGCATGAGATGACCGGAGGAGCAAAGAAGCCAAAGATATTGGTCTATTAGTTTGATGTTGGGCTAGACTTTTTTTAATTAGTGTGGAAGTATTGTCATGGACCGGGCCTTTTGTCACGCTGTTTTAATGTTTTATCTGTAAGTATGTTCTTGGATTGGGCCTTGGGTCACGCTATTTTAATGTTTAATATTGAATAGTCATGTAATAAATGGTAATGTTTTCCATTTTGTTTCTGGAGGGTTAAGTTAAGTATGTTACAACTTTGGTTTGTATAAATAAGATCGGGTATGCTGATCTGTTAGCATTTCATCTCATGTTGGTGTACTTGGCGTGTTGTCTTTGTTTATATAAAGTTACCTTCAATGGCAGAAGTGGGAAGAGGTAATTTTTAGATAATTTTAAGCCACGAGACAGGCATGGTCTATTCGTGATAATTTCTTGTTCACAATATAAGCATGCTTGTTGGTGCTTACTTCCAAGTTAAATAAGGCACTGTAAAAACGTACAAGTAGCTGACAAACCAAAAATAATATCGGATCAAAACCATCGATATGGATAACTCATTATGAACAATTCAATTTAAAAAGGCGTGTCTTGCTAAACAGGTAAGAAAACACAAATTTCATATTGCTTAATCCTGACGTGCAATATTACGTTGTTAGGGTAGAAAACTATCATGTTACAGCGGTGTGAGCTATCATGTTACATCGGTGCGAGCTCCAGAAAAGAAGGAACAATGAAGATCTCCACAAACTTGACATCTCAACACTTGAAAGGAAAAGAAGACACACAATACAGTGTCACAAAACCAAGGTAAGTCGGTTTCTGTATAGAAAAAAGAAATAAAAACTAAATAATATATTTTTTGAATACATCTTACCATGATCTTAGTGAGGAACACCAGTTTGATACAGCAGCTACTTACAAATAGAGGACGACTCATCCTCTAACTTTATAGTGGACGAACTAAATGATAGTTGATAGTACTATCAGCAACAGAGACATCTCCTGAAGATCCCGTGTTGCCATCTTTAAGATTGTCGTCCCTATATTGTCCATATTCTATATATATAGCTCCAGCATCTAATCATGTAAATTAAAACTGATTATTTTTACACACAAATGAGGACAACTCGTTTTGCCTCATACAACAGATTAAACCAAGTTATAACTGAATTTGTAATCATGAAAAACACGAAGAATTTGGGGAAAGAGTGTCAACTTGACATGAACATGGAGTTGAATTAGATGCCTGATGCAACAGAACAAGCTAACAAATGGCTTTGAAAACCAATCTGTAGTATTGACCTTGCATGATACGTAGTTTGGTTTGGATATAATAAAGCAAAAATACATACATGTACATGATAGAGCCGTTGTTCTCCTCGGCCTCCTGATTACTAATCCTCACACATCTAGGGTATGATATGGATGACGCAGGACCGAAGCTTGGAGGTTGTCTTGGACAACAGCGTGCCTGAGACACTGGTTGAATCGACCTGCAGCCGAGAAGCTGACGAGTTGCGCTGAGCGTCGCTCGAGGTCAAGGTCGTGCAAGGTCGTTGTTCCTCAAGGATGAGATTGCGTGATAAGGGCAATAGATTGCAACTGGCTAGCCTCCACTTTTTCTACATTTCTGAAATCCGATCCTCTGTCCTCATCCTCTCATCTCCTCTTCCACCAACATGGACACCAGATTGAGTAAGTGAATCAATAAAAAATATGGGATACGCGGAAGGGGAAGAGACATGTACGTACCTGTAGAGGATGGACCTTAAAATTCTGGTGAGATTTTGCGCCTTGATCAAAGGGACATGCATGACCAGAGGAAGTGGCCTCCAATGCTGTCATCGCCTTCCTACGATCCGGGCTATCTAAATAACCTACTACATAGGACAGGAACAATATGCGGTACTTTTGATTCAAACTATTATAGAGAGTGAAATCACATCATACAAATAAAAGGTATGTATAGAATGCAAAGATCAGGAGATGGGGCATAATTAAAGGAGGCATAAGAGGAAACCGAAACTGACCTGTCCATTAGCCATTGGATCAGCTAGAGAACCAAACAAACCAACCAGTAAGCAGCTACGATTCCTACTTGGAGAGAAGCTGGAATTAGACAGAGAACATATTAGTATAGACAGACAACATATCAGTATATGCAAACAACAATTCAGAATTGGAACCAACGCATCACCTTGGAACCAAACAGAGGTGGAACCTAAGCGTCAACCATTGCTTTTGTACTGGGGAGTGGTTTGCGAAAATGAGCAGACTGGGAAAGGAGCAGCGGAAGATTGGGATTTTATAGGCTCGCGTGAACATACTGAGACACGATTAACCCCTCAATTAATCCATTGGGGAGACACGATTACCCTCTCAATTACTCAATTGGAATGAATATGAATAGGCGATGAAACTGACCTGCCCGGAGCATCGATTGGCATTAATGGATGATTAACCTCTCAATCAATCATCGTTCGGGATCGAACTTCATGACTGTTGGCCGCCACACTCCATCCGGCTGCGCCGCTCGCGTCCGTGCCCCCAGGCTGTCGCGCTGGTGGACCGAACGGACCCCATCCGGCTGTGCCGCTCGCGTCCGTGCCCCAGGCTGCCGCGCCGGTCGACCGAATGGAACCCATCCTGGCGCACCGCTCGTCCAAACCCAGCGGCGACGCAATCGGAACAGAGGAAGGAGCAGGGTCACGACCTGTAGGTTTTATCGAGACAATCGCGATCCGTAGGTTGTACGCTTTTACGTTTTACAGGCCCAATATGCCAGTAGCCCAAATAAACCTCAGACGCCCAAAAAAACCGCTGGAGCAGCGGCCCGATAAGGTAGCCCAGGCTGACGCGCGCTGGAGCAACGGCCCGAAAAGGTAGCCCAGCCTGACGCATGATTTAGTGTGTATAGTAGATTGAGATGGGATTTTCTCAATAAAAAGTAGATTGAGGTGGGATTAGGAGCAAATCCAACGGCTAAAAAAGGCTAAAACTTTCAATCCAACGGATATAAATGCTGATGGCCTGAGAGGGCTGGAAAGGTGCTCAGTTGTAATATATTTAAATATGTTAGCTAGCTTTTCTTTTACTTGTTACGAGGGAGGCAGGATTTGCTTCCGCTTTTTTTGATCTCGTCGTCGATACTCAATGCAAGAATCATTGCTGCTTGTGATTTATTTTGACTATTTTTTTTGAAACGCGGTCTCTTAGGGTCCGATTTCTTAAAAAGGTAGAATAGAGTTGCCCGGTTAATTAACAGAAACCTAGGCGAAAACCATTACAACACGCCCACAAGAAAGGGCATCCGGTCGACTTGACACCAACAAGACCACACACACCGCCGAGAAGTGGACACCGTCGAGGTTGCCTGCCATGTCATCGTCCCCACATCTCCCCGAGTAGGCGACTCCGACTTCGCCGCTAATGACCCATCAAGACCCCTTCGAACGAACGGCACCTGAGAACCTTGCCGGCCAGAGCCAAACAATCGACCGCAGACGACGAGGACCGACAGCTCTGATTTTGTTGATGCGCGACGCAGGAGAAAGTTGCAAGCCTCGCACCGACCTAGTCCAGTGCAACCTCCGGAGAGCACCGTCTGCTGAAACCACCTCATGGAGTCATCGTTGCTATGGGGCCCCGCCGCGCATAGCTCTGACTTCTTTGTCACAGTGAAAAAACAACATAGGCGCATCCATTGACGAACCGGACCATCGATATCAGAAGGACAAGCGACGACCCAGCTCTGCACGTCACCGTCGTCGTTGCTGCACGAGTCGCAATGCCAACCACTCACATCACCGGTTGGGCACCTTCCAATCGCGATGTTGTGCATGTTCAGCCCAATGGAAGCACGAAGAGGGATCACCAGTCTTCAAAGCAACGCCCCAAAGGAGGAAACATCGTAGGGATGACGTCGTTGCCCGACCCCGCTAGGTCTAGGCTTTTGCCCGAAGAACTCGATCCGAAAGTAGATGATGCACATGAACACAACGGCGCCTCCAAGAAGGATCGTGGCGCCAACGGGCACCGCCATCGCCGGGCGGCAAGCACCGGCAAGGCTTTCGCCTGTAGCAGCGTAGATCATCACCTCCAGGCAGCCGTCCAAGGCCGATAGCACCTCCGCTGACCCGCACACACTTGACGCAGCGGTTGCGCCACCACCATGTAGGACCATATCGTCCCTCGAAGCCTGCGAGAATTAGCAGATCTGGCACCCACCTCGCGCTGCACCACCATGCCGCCACAGACCCTCCTTGCAATACCGAAACCGGGGGGAGGGCGGCCACACCATCGCAAAACCTGTCGGGGCGCGCTACCGAGCCAAAAACTGGCACGAAGACTGCAACCCTAGCTGAACTGATGAGCCTCCACTAGTAGAGAAATGGCTA
>CBMN010761368.1:93-11152 GCA_000582825.1 Hordeum pubiflorum
ATCGCATCTTGGGCGTTACAATCACGTGGACGTCGGGCGGCGCATGGCGGACGATCTGGCAGCTGGCCTCATCCTGGGCATGCGGAGGTGCTCCACAGGGCTGGTCACGCGGGCACACGTCGCTTCGAGGCTCGACCGGGTCGTTGTGGAGGGGGGTGGCGGAGGCACCCCATGCGCCACGTACCCAACGCGGGACGGTGGAGGACGAAGTGAGTGAGAGGGTGTCAGGGCTTCTCCGGTGGCAGTGACGAGCTCAGTGATGCGGCCCAGCCAGGTGTCGTAACGAGCGTCTGCTGGGCGGTAGCGCAGCAGCTCGCGCGCCATGAGGAACGCAGTCTGCGCGTTCACCTGCCAAAGGCTGGCGTGAAGGAGGAGGTCATGGTGGTGCGGCTGTCCTGCTGCACGGAGGGGTGCATGGAGGAGTCCTGCTGCTTGCGAGCAGCAGGGTCGGTGGCGGCAGCTTTGGCGGTGGCGAAGTGGCGTCGGCCGTCATGGACGGCGGGCGCAGTCTGAAGGACGCGGGCCGCCCGGCACTCCGCGCGTGCACGGCGAGCGTCAGCCATAGGGTTGGCGGAGGCGGAGACAAAGTAGAGCTAGAGAATGACGGCGCACCCCTACCTTGGGCACCAAATGTCAGAATCGGTGCTCCGGGGACCCAAGGAGGTTCGAACACGGGGGTTTGCTGGTTCTCTTACTCTACTCTACCTCGCAACCTCACGGCGACTCTCCGGCGTGTTTGAGCTAAGGAGGAAGAACGGTGTACACGGCCGTTTACCCAGGTTCATGCCACCTTGCGGTGCAAAACCTACTCCTGCTTGTCTGGATTGCTTGAGGACGTGGATACAAGGGTGTCTCCTGCCCCCTGTGTGGCGGCAGCCTGCCCTATCTTATACTGGCCCCGTTCCTCTTTCGCTAAAAACACAAGGCGGGACGGGTTGCCACAACGGCCAGTTTGAAGGGGGAAAGAACTGCAGCTTATCCTGACAAGAGGAGTCTTCGGCTGCAAAAGCCTCCCACCATGATGCGCTGGCGGGGTCGGGGATGACCTCCATCCTGGCGAGCCCTCGTCCTTGGTCTTCTTTCACCAAACATGAAACCTTTAGGGATTGCTTTGGGAACCGGCGAGCTGGCCATGCTCCCTTATCCCAAAAGAGGAAATCTCCACTCTGCGCCCGCTGGCGTGGCTCCTGGTGCTGCTTCGCATGGCACGCGTAGCTCACGTGATGGTGCAGGACCGGACGACTCGCCGCGCCATTCTTTGATCAACCCGCCCGACGACGGCCTCGGGGTATCAATAAGCAAGAGCCTCGCGAAGGTGGCCTCACGAGGCCCATAAAAGTGCTTGCTGACGTACCCCTCGCGAGGCGGTGTCCCTCGCAAGGGTCTCGCCCAAAAAGTCCAGAGGTGGGCCACGCTGGACCCATGGTAGATGCCAAGCTTTGGGTCATAGGTAGACGGGCCTGGGTACCCCCGGTCCCATGGGCCCGACACACGTGCAAATGGACAGGTTTTTGACCCTTGTGAAGGTAGCCATGGTCCTCCTTTTATAGGTGAAAGGGGTTACCACAGTGGCTAAAATGGTTAATACAGAAGGGTAAGTAGTGGGTGTAAGAGTTGTTAAACTAATAATATGCTATAGAGGGAAATACCTAACCCTTACAGATTAGGACAGGCACATTAAATGTTTCATGAGGTGTCACACTGGTGTTGTCTCCCAGCAAGAATCGTCTCTCCTTCTGTGTCGTTTGCCCAGCTACCTCTTATTCATCCACCACGCTGTTAGGACGGATGTCATTAAAGCTGTTGTAATCCCCGAGCTGCCACATGCCCCGACAAGGCCTACCTAACAGCCTGATCGCTCGACACCTACACGACAAGTGACAACTTGATTGATGAGGTGGAGTGGTGGTGAGGTAGTGCGTCCTTGCCGGGCTCGGATCTTGCCGGTCCTCACCTGCTTGCCGGCAAGGGCCTTGCCGGCAACTTTATCCTCGATCTTCTGTACTCTCCTGTAGTACATTTGGATCACCTGACTGGAGGTCTTCTTTGTATTCTTGTAATCTGGTCTTGAATCTGGCTTTAGTTATCCTCCGACAAGCCTTGCCGTCGGGAAGGCTACAATTGCCTATGCATAAGTCTGGGGTATTAAGGACCCAATTCTTAATACACCGACAATCTCTCTCACCGGCCCTGTGGCAATCACCAGGCTCCGTTACAGGGTTTGGGCAGAGCTTCTCCAGGCCCGACCAGGAGTCATGAGCCATCCCGTACCTTGGAAGAAGTCATGGCACGCACCCCGGCAGAGGCGCTAGCACAGGCACAATTGTTGTTGAACTTCCCTCCAGCAGCACCATAGATGGATGAATGGCATGCCACCATTTAGAGCTTGCTTAGCTTCGCCAACAATGATACAGTGTCCACTAGGCCTAACGCATTGGAGCAACCACGACAACACCCATGATGAGGCGTCCATGGCCTCCTTTGATGCACAGAGCCGGCAAGGCTAGTGATGGGTCTTGCGAGACCCAAAGTGGTAAGATTCCCACATGTGAAATTAGCGTCGACGGGAGGCTCACCGACATCCGATGCCTAAGCCAGGCTAGAAGCATACATGTCTGCACCGTGTGGCGGTGGGTCCCTGCCTGGCGTGACAGGTTGCCCAGCGTTCACTTCTGAGCTGCTGCAGGTTCGCTAGCCCTCATAGTTCTTTAGCATCTACACCGTAGCTATCCAAGGTGTAGTTTTAGAGATGAGAAGGTTCTCGCCAACTGGTTTTTGTTGGCGCTTAGACCCAGCATGAGATCTTGGCTGTTGAACCTGCCAAAGAACTCAATCTTACCCTGGTCAGATCTGTGGCACCAGTCTGGTGGCGCTTTCTAGGGCGGCCACAACCCCCCCAAGAAGCCCAATGATCTGCATGTGATGCCGCAGAAGACGGATGAGCCTCTCCGTAAGTACATCAAGAGGTTCAGTCATGTACACATAACATCCCTGGCATGCAGCCTGGTGCCGTCATCATCTCCTTCCACAACAATGTGCACAATCGCATGATGCACAAGAAGATGAATATCCGGCAAGTTAAAGATATTGTTGAACTGTAACTTCTCATCGACAAGTGCGCACCACCGAGGAAGGCAGGCGCATTCCTCTAGAAGATGCTAACGCCATTGTTGACTCTGACAACGAAGATGTGGGCACATCCAAGAAAACTGGCAAGATACGCCCTCGGAAGCACAAGCGTAAAGCTATTCTGGCCATAGAGGGCTCTGCCAGCAACAAACCAAAGTCAGAAGACACCGACAAGCAGGCTGCTACCGGAGACAATCCTAATGGCACGTATTGCAAGATTCATTGCACAACCCGCTATCGGGCCCCTGGGACTAGGGGTACCCNNNCCCGTCTGCCTGAGGCCCAAGGCACGACTCGTGGCCTAGGGCCAGTACGGACCGTTGCTAGGCTTCGCGAGGGAGGCCCTCATGAGGGCCCCCACTTCGTGAGGCATTTGGATGGAGGCGTCCCCGCAAGCTCCACGAGGACGCCCTCATGAGGTCGCCTCCTGGGGCTGCCCCCCGGGGGCTTCGTGGGACACGTAGTCAAAGGTGGCTCAACGGTGCTAACGGAGCAGAGCCAGCCCACCGGTTCCCAAAGCAACCTCCAAAGGTTTCCCGTTTGGTGTAAGAAAGCCAAGGTTGGGGGCTCGCCAGGACAGAGGTCATCCCCGAGCCCTCCGATGCGTCCCGAAGGGAGGCTTTTGCAGGCAAAGGCTACTTTTGTCAAGATAAGTTGTAGTCCTGTCTCCCTTCAAACTGGTGCTTATGGCAACCCTTCCCGTCTGATATTTTCGGGGGAAGAGGACCAGAGCCGGTATAAAGGAGACAGGGCAGCCACCATGGAAAGGATCGACCCCCTCTGTATTCACTCTCAGCTCCAAGAAATCCAGATAGGCAGGAGTAGGGTCTTACACCGCGAGGTGGCCTGAACCTCGGTAAACCACTGTGTTCTTTGTTGTTCCCCCAAGATCAAGCATGCCGGAGCATCATCGTAAGTTAGCAACGTAGAGTAGGGTTCGGGAATCAGCAAACCCCAGAGTTCGAACCTCTTTGGGTGCCCGGAGCCCTGATTCCGACATTTGGCGCGCCAGGTAGCGGTGCGCCGCTGTTCTCTAGTTCCGTTTCGGCTCCACCCTTACCAACCCCATGGCTGAAGCCCGTCGTTTGCATGTTGAGTGCTGAGCAGCCCGGGTCATTTAGACCGCGCCCGTGGGTCGCAACGGTAGCCATCACTCCGCCGGCGTTGAAGCTGCTGCCGCCACCGACCCTGCTGCACGCGAACAACTAGACTCCTCCATGCACCCTTCCGTGCAGCGGGACGTCCGCACCGCTATATACTCCTCCTCCCACGCTTGCCTTGAGCACGTGAACGCGTAGACCGCGCTGCTGATGGTGCACGAGCTGCATCGCCATCTTCCGGCGGACGCCGGTTACGTCGCCTGGTTGGGCCGCATCATCGAGTTCGTCACTGCCGCCGGAGAAACCCCATCACCCTCTCGCTCGCTTCTCCCCCCGCCTCAAGCTGGGGACGTGGCACACAGAGCATCCCAACCACCTCCCCCTGCACGACTAGCCGTTCAAGCCTCGGCGAGACGTGCGCCCGCGCGACCCGCCCCGCGGGGCACCTCCACCGGCCCAAGACGAGGCCAGCAGCGAGATCGTCCGCCGTGCTACGCCTGACACGCAGGTCATCCTCAAGCAGTAGCGCCAGCGCCAAGACCGGATCGTCCAGCACATCGCGGCCGTCGTGCGCCAGAACCGGGCTGCTCTCGCATGCAGCGTCCCTACCAGCAGCGTGGACTACCGGGACTTCACTCGCGAGTTGTGCGGGTGGTTTGGCCTGTAAAGTTCAGGCTTGAGCTGCCCCCGCGCTACGACGGCATCCCTGACCCCACAGAGTTCCTCCGGCTCTATGCACTGGGCATCGAGGCGGCAGACGGTGATGACAAGGTCATGGCAAACTGGTTTACCATGGCCCTGGAGCTTTTCGCACATCCGTACATCCGTACATCCTTACATCCGCATCGAGGCGGCAGACGGTGATGACAAGGTCATGGCAAACTGGTTTACCATGGCCCTGGAGCTTTTCGCACATCCATACATCCGTACATCCTTACATCCGCATCGAGGCGGCAGACGGTGACGACGGACTCAGCTCGGCTCTGGAGCTCTTCAACATCGCTGACAAATGTGCCAAGGCCGAGGAAGGTTGCTTGTTCATCCACAACGACCCCGACGCCGCGCTGGACGATAGCAAGGCGAAGGCCAAGGAGGTCAAACGCAAGGGTCCAGTCGTTCTCGTGGCGGAGCCCGAGCAGAACCGCGGCCGCGACCGCGACGTGCCCGAGAAGGACCATTACCTGTTCTGCATCTGCCATGATGTGCACACCCACAACACTGGAGACTATCAAGAGCTCAAGTCCCTCTGTGAAGAGCGTGTCCGACGTCGTCCGGACAGCAACGACCGCAGCGCCGGCCACGGAGGCGGCCGTGGTGGCGGCAGGTGGGACAGCCGCAGCGCCAAAACCTGCCAGGGCTGGCGCGAGCAGCCTCGTAAGGACGCCTGGCATGAGCAACCTCGTGAGGAACTCCCTCAGGATAACACAACTCTCCCGCTACTACCACCACCGCCCAGGAGGAACTACCACAACCAGCGCGACGACGGGGCTGGGGGCTATCAGGAGCCTCGCGCAATAGCTTGTATCCTCGGCGGAACCCACAACCCCAGCGTCCAACCGCCTATTCAAGCAGTTCTATCATGAGGTGAACGCTGCCCTCCCGAAGCCAGAGGCCATGCGGCCCCTTAACTGGTCGCAGTATGCCATCTCCTTCGACGTTGGGGACGGCCTCAAGTCCACGGTAGCCGCGGTCATGCTTCCCATGCTGTGCACTCCCACCATCAGCAACGTCATGGTCACCAAGACCCTCATCGATGGAAGCGTGGGCCTCAACGTGCTCTTCATGGAGACCTTCGAGACACTCTAGGTGCCTTAGGACCAGGTGATGCCTACCAGGCCGTTCTCTGGGGTGACCGAAGGTTCCACCGTTCCCCTGGGGCAGGTTCGCCTCCCATTCACTTTCGGCACATGCGACAACTATCACACTGAGCTCATCGACTTCAACGTGGCGCAAATCAGCCTCCCGTACAACGCAATCTTAGGGTACCCGGGGCTGGCCAAGTTCATGGTGGCGACTCACCACGGCTACAACATCCTCAAGATCCTGGCTATAGCGGTGTCATCACCATCGCCTGCGACGATAAGGACGCAGTCTGCTCCCTCGAGCGTGCCTACAAAGCTGTTGCGGCTGAGCATTCCGATGACGAGGGAAACGCCAGGCAATGCGAGGCCGCGCTCCTAAGGAAGAAGCAGCTGCAGCACGTCCAAGGCCCTATCGAGGCAAAGACTGCGGCGCCCGGCACCAGGGCCGCGAGCCCCGTTCCCATCGCCGGTGCCTGCCTCCACCTAGCATAGGAAGGCGCACCCAGCACCTCCCTTAGGCCGGGCTTAGGGGCTTCCACCTGGAAAGCGTCTGACCTGACCCATGTGACAAGGGAGGTGCTCGGGAAGCACGTGGAGGCATGCTTTGACACACTCCCCCGTGATCACAGGAAGCGGCGCCAAGCACCAGGGGCACAAGAATTCATCACCAGAGAAATCGGCAGGCTACGAGAGGCTCGGGCCATGTCCGGCAAGTGTCATCCAGGGCGACCCACCAGTCCGGCCACAGCTCCCATGGATGAAGTCAAGGTGCGCATGTGAATCGACATCGCGGGACTCAACAGGGCCAATTCTCAAGGCCTTTACCTGCAACCGCACGCTGGACGAGGCAGTGGCGTTGCCACTGGCTACACCCGTATGCCCTTTGGCCTGGAGAATGCCGGCGCCACCTTCCAAAGGTTCATGCAGCTCGCATTGCCACCTCACGAGGCGTCGGGTCCTCGCGGGCCCCCAAGACCTCAGGGGCTAGCCGGTCCCTGAGAGGTGGACCTTCCCGACACGCTTTGCCAAGCAGCCGGACGCTCCCGGAACAGCGTAATTTTTAGGTGACTTTATGGTTTGTTAAAATTGAGGGTGCCCTCCGGGATGCATTATCCTCAGGCGGGCAAGGGTTCCCCCTTGTGGCCTCCGCACTTTTTGGTTGTGTATCTAATTTGGTTATCCTTCGATGAATTCATGACGCTTGCTTAAGCCTTAAGCCTGGTGCTTCATCACCACCTGCATTCGCCGCGCCCTCGCAACCCTTCTCCCGGCGTTTGTGCTCGGGTTCGTCCCTGCAGCGTTGATAAATCCAAGCAATCGAGCTCTGTCTTGTGGGCCTTCTCCCATGCACGTCACCTAACAGAGGTCCTTGGTGTCTCGCCCTTTTATGGAGATGCCACAACCAGGCGAGTAAAGGTGCGGCCCGATATTGTATGACTGCCAGTGAGGTGTTTCGCCACCTCAGGGGCTACGCATCAGGCGACTTCTCCCTTGGTCATCTTATGGAGGAACTCGACAAGGCGTCTGTGCTCAGGTCCGTCCCTCCAGCTCTGCCTGGCGGGCTAGACCCGCACATGTCACCTCAGTGGGTCCTCGGTGTCCAACCTCTCAATATGGTGGCCTCGGTACGACCGCCCGACGCGCATCGCCCCCGTGTCCCATAATTACATAAGCACACAGCTATGCCAAAAGAGATAGGCGCAAACCGCCTGAAGACTGAGAAATGCCGGAAGAGTGCTACCAAGGGCATCACGCCCACAAAGGCTTGGTAGTAGAAGGAAAAGATAGACAGGAGGAGGACGGAGTTGGGATGGAGGTTCAGAGCATGTCTCTGATAGTGGGAGAGGATGGCATAGAAGAATTCAGAGAACTGCGAGACCAGCCCGGCGTAGACGCTGTGGAGGAAGAAGGCGTAGGCGGACGCCCCCAGGTCGCCCCGCGCCACCGCACCGGGCGAGATCACGGTCGCCTTCCCCTCATTCCTGTCGCCCGCTATTCGCGGGCGCACCAGACCCAGGTCTTCTTCCTTGGATATGGAGGAGCGCAAGAGGGCCGGCCCGATAGCCAAAGGGCTTGCGGCCGAAGGCGTGGCCTTCGCCTTCTTGTCGGCCGGCCCCATCCACGCGCCAGAGTTGTGATCGAAGTGGGGGCAGGAGCGCTTTGCCCGAGATTGGATCTGGCGGAGTTTTAAACAGTGGAGGGAGGCACAGTAAGATGGATGCGAGGCAAGGATAAGTAATGATGGCTTTGTGTCGCGGGCAGGCTTTATGCTAGCTTGGGCTGTTGCCGAGCCGTCGTGGGGAAGTGGGGGCGCCCGCACCTCGTCGTGCACCACGTGTCGCGACTGGCCCGCAGGCGGTTGGAGCCTGCCCTGCTTCACCCCTCCAGCTAGCAGAGCCGTGCGCGCAATAGGCTCGGAGCTACCTTCGGCCCCTTGGACTGGGGATACCCAGGCCCGTCTGCCTGAGGCCCTAGGCACAACACGTGGCCTAGGCCCAATACGGCCCGCTGCTAGGCTTCATAAGGGAGGACCTCATGAGGGGCCCTGCCTCGCGAGGAATTTGGCCGGAGGCGTCTCCGCAAGCTCCACGAGGACGCCCTCGTGAGGTCGCCTCCCGGGGCTGCCCCCCGGGGGCTTCGCGGGGCACGTAGTCAAAGGTGGCTCAACGGGGCCGTACAACCCCACCCCATCCTGACGGCAACGCACGCCCTGACAGGCGACGTCCGGAGCCATGGCAACAGGCTTCGTTGAGAAGACTTTTGCCTTTGGTGCTAAGGGAGCAGTGCCAGCCTGCCGGTTCCCAAAGCAACCTCCAAAGGTTTCCCGTTTGGTGTAGGAAAGCCAAGGCTGGGAGCTCGGCAGGACGGAGGTCATCCCTGAGCCCACAAAGGGAGGCTTTTGCAGCCGAAGACTACTTTTGTCAGGATAAGCTGCAGTCCTATCCCCCTTCAAACATGCACTTATGGCAACCCTTCCCGCCTGATATTTTTGGGGGAAGAGGGCCAGAGCCGGTATAAAGGAGACAGGGCAGCTACCATAGAAAGGATCGACCCCCTCTATATTCACTCTCAGCTCCAAGAAATCCAGACAGGTAGGAGTAGGGTCTTACAGCGCGAGGTGGCCCAAACTGGGTAAACCACCGTGTTCTTTGTTCTTCCCCAAGCTCAAGCACGCCGGAGCATCGCCGTAGGTTATCAAGGTAGAGTAGGGTTTGGGACCCGACGCACCCCAAAGTTCGAACCTCTTTGGGTCCCCAGAGCCCCGATTCCGACACCCGCCACAACATTTATGACAGATCCTTGCTGAGAAGCAATAGCTAGAGTACAAACAGAGGGACACAGCGAAAGCCATTGATGCAGAGAAGAAGGGCAAGAGGGGCCGCCGTGGGAAGTGCGACAACAAAGAGAACCCCGCCAGCGAGCACGAAAAGAAAGAAGATGAAGAGGATGAGGATGAAGACGAGTCCAATGAGTTCGAGAACGTCATTGACTACGCTTGCGTTGATGGAGGAGCATCTGTGTTTTCCTGTGACACCCAGCTCAAGCAATGGGCTCAGGAGAACACTGCAATACAGCTCGTGGTCGATGCATAGAAGCCATTGAAGTGGTCCAACATGCCAGTCACCTTCGATGTTGGGGATCACCCAGATTGTGTTACTGTTGTTGGTGGGTTCTTGTTGTTGGTTTCACCAACAATTAAGAACATCAAGGTGACAAAGATGTTAGTGGATGGTGGTGTTGGTATCAACTTGATCTCTCCAGCAGCAACCAAGAAGATGCAAATCCCCGATGAGGACCTCCAAGAGACGAGAATGTTTAAAGGAGTGAACTCGGGAAGGACCAAGCCCAAGGGACAGGTCACCTTGCCGTTCACATTCTGTGACCCCCTCAATTCAGGATGGAGAAAGTTGTGTTCGATGTTGTCGATTTGCCACTGCTCTACAATGACATTTTGGGCAGACCTGCCTTGGCCAAGTTCATGGAGGCGTCCTATTATGCCTACAACGTGTTTAAGGTGCCAGGGCCTATGAGGTGATCACAGTCCACTCTGATAAGAAGGACGCAATCATGTGCATCTCCAAGTTATAAAAGGAAGCGGCCGTTGTGACTACTGGCAAACCTCTTGTCGACAAGTCCGCAACCGGCACAATCAAGAGCACCTAGAAGTGCGTTTCAGGATGCAGCACGCCCCAAGCAAGTGATGTTCTCGGTAACAAACATGCCAATGCTGCCAAGGCCTCCAAGAAGCGCAACACTGAAAGCAGCACCCCTGGAGGGAGCAATGAGCTACCTGTCATGAAGAGCCAGAAACCCACCAACGAAACTCCATTGAGCAAGCAGGTTTCCACCAAGGTAGATGGTTCCGATGCCTTCACCATAGGTGCCAACCTTTCTGCGAAATAGGAAAGCAAGCTCATGACATTCCTGTGGGCGAATGTAGATGTGTATGCATGGCAACCATCTGACATCCCCGATATTCCCAGTGAAGTGATTGAGCACCACCTTGTCGTCTGCCCAGATATGAGGCCCGTCAAGCAGA
Organism: Hordeum pubiflorum; assembly: GCA_000582825.1. Classification (NCBI taxonomy): domain Eukaryota; kingdom Viridiplantae; phylum Streptophyta; class Magnoliopsida; order Poales; family Poaceae; genus Hordeum; species Hordeum pubiflorum. Next base: position 10,665 of record CBMN010761368.1, read on the forward strand.
AGGTTAGGAACAAGGCCTTGGCCCGGCAAAAGTTCATCGTGGAGGAGGTTGATAAGTTGAAGCAAGCATGGTTTGTGAAAGAAGTTCTTCACCCCACATGCCTATCAAATCATTTTGTACTATCAAAAGAAGTTGGGAAGTTGAGACTTTGTATTGATTTCACTGATATCAACAAGGCTTGTCCCGAAGACCCCTTTCCATTGCCGTGGGTTGATCAAATATTGACTCCATAACGGGTTGTGATATCCGCTCTTTCCTTGACGCCTACTTTGGATATCACCGGATCTTTATGGCTTGGAAAGATGAGGAGAAAACTGCATTATCACTCCATCTGACATGTATTGCTACATACGCATGCCCTTTGGGTTGAATATTGTCGGCTCTTGATTTCTACTGCACAACTTTATTCTTGTATACTCGTGTTGGGTCTCCAAGCGCAGATTTTTGTAGGACAGTAGAAATTTTCCCTCGAGTGGATGACCTAAGGT
>CBMN010761370.1:0-12540 GCA_000582825.1 Hordeum pubiflorum
ACAAGAATAAAGTTTCATAGTAGACATCATGTACTCCCTCGAAGCTTCCTGGGCCTCTTTCCTTCCAGGAAAAATTGTCAAAAAGTTTGGGGCGATTCCGAGAAGTTTTATGTTTTGCACAAAAACAACACCACGGTAATTCTGCTGAAAACAACGAAATCCAGGTTAGTTCCAATGAAATCATATAAAGTGCATCAAAACCTTATAAAAATATTGTAAACATAGGNNNATATGGCATGAATACTTGATAAATTATTGATACGTTGGAGACGTATCAACAGGTTCGCTGAAATATTCATTTGTGTGTATAGGGATCAATATGGATGTCCACGGTTCTGCTATTTATCATTGCTCAGAAAGAGTTCCGATCATGTCTATACTTCACTGAACCTACAGGGTCACACACTTAAGGGTCATCTATCTGCTGAGTAATAGACAGGGAGTCCGAGATAAAGTCACGGGAAAAGTTTGAGAGACACAGAAAATGTTTCAGAGAGAAAACCAGAAATTTTCTGGAGAAAAATCATCATACTGGAAATGTTTCGGAATGCACCCACAATTATTTTAGGGGGTGCCAGAAATGTTCTGGACCTTCAAGAATTTTTCTAGGTTAAACGGTCGTGGAAAAATCTTGTCCCAGTTTGAGTGGACAAGATCCCATGAATCGTGGGATGATGGAGGCAACACTATTGGCATGTTTGGTGGATTTTTTTGAAAGCCACCTTTTGGGCCTTTGTCCCTAAAGTTGTGGAGCATGTTTTGGGGAGGTGGGGGCATGAGGCATCCCAGACTGTCCATGATGTGGGGCGCCCACCCAAGGGGCTTCCTCCCACTTTCAGTGGCTTTTGGATGGAAAATATCCAAGATCTTTTTGGTCCTTCCCCCTAGCCTCTATCCCTTGCTCACAATGTAAATGAGGTGGAGAGACCTCTTCATTTCATCCCAAGTCCTTTATCAACACATGTCATGCAATGATATGGCTTTCTATCTCCCTCTCCACAAAATAGTTTCGTAGCCGAAAGGATGTCTAGTCTTCGGCAGGGCCTAGTTCTGGATGGCGAAGCCCTGTTGGATAGTTGACACCGAATGTGTGTAACCCAGTAGAGAGTTTGTAGTTTCGATCTTAGTTCGAGGATGCGTGGAGGTTCTGTCCGGGAAGGGCTGTCCGAGGTACTATCCGAGGTTCTACCAAAAGCCCCCCGAAGGGCTGTCCGAGGTTCTACCAAGCCCCCCGAAGGGCTGTCCGAGGGAAAGTCTGAGGTTCTGTTAGAGAGCCTCCTTAAGGGTTGTACGAGGGAGAACATCCTCGCGCTTGGGACATTGTAAAATCCTATCTGTGGGGATCTGTATCGATGATCTTCACTGACTCTCTCTCCGATGCGCTACAGGTCAGTAATAATCAGATCAAACCTTGTATGCATCTTTATAGTGGTCCTGGGCTGGTGTGTAGGTTTTAGTATTTTTGTTTTCTGCTGTGTTACCCTACATCTTGGCCTCGCCCACATGCGACACCACTATTGTTTTCATAAAAACAATGTGAGAGTAGGTGGTAGTAGTAGTGGTTGGCCTCAACATTCTCACCACTATTTAATGTAATTGCAACCATAAAGTACCTAGTAGTAGGAGTGTACGAAAACCTCATAGTGAAGGTTGTCATACATAGACAGAATTGGCACCTCTATGTTTTTGCATCGGCCTAGTCGCTTCGACAGAGCGCGACCTAGTCATATATATGCTAAGAAAGCGCAAATGGAAGTTTGATTAATCGTTGACATTGGCCATACGAGACTTCCCAAGATTGAAACCAAACTTCTCTTCAGTGACGGTAGTCCGAGTCATACAACACTTCTTAGATTCAAGACTAGAGCTATTTGAATGGGTCTTGGAGCTCTAGCCCTTTCCATTGAGTTTATTCAAGTTGGATATGAACGAGGAGCCTCCACTCTTGGGATTTTTATAGGCTAGGGTGCCTTAGAAAAGACGAAGGCTAGAGGTGGTAAACATGAGGGGTATATCAACAATTGTTGGTCAACTTGTCTACAAATAGGTAAGAATGAAGAGTAGTGCATGGTCCATGGTAGACTAGAACACCATTTCCCCTATCAAGGCTTTTTATGTGCCTTGTCTTTTGATTTTGTCATCTATTTTTCTCTTCTCTTTAGCTTTGTCTTTTATCTTCTCTTCTCCCTTGATTTGTCGAAACTAGTTGTTTTGATATCTGTTGATATGACTTTGAAACCACCTAGATACCACATAAGACTATTGTGACCTACTAACACGATTAACTAGCCCATGATACCTTGTAATACCAAAAAAATGAACATCAAAAGTAGTCGTCCATTTCAAATTAACTGGACTTCGAGCTTTGTCCATAGTTAAATTCCTTATATTTGACCAAATATATAGAAAACTATGCTAAAATTACAACAAATATAGTACTCTAAAAATGCATGTTATGATGAATATAATAAAAACCGGTCGGCTGATAATATATCTTCCTACGAGGGCTTTAATTAACAGAAATGCGATGGCTCAGTCGGCTGATCTTTCTGCGCGCGTCGACCCCCCTCCATGGCCGACAGTTGTGATTTTGATCGGACATCTCAAGAGCAACTTCTACTCATGGTCCAGGTTTGCAACTTTGCCTTTGTTGCAATCCTTTCAACCGCAACAAGTGGTCTGTTGTAGACCGACCATGCTAGAGTGAGGGAGGCGGCTTGTCCCCCCAGCGACCACGACTAACGCAAAGATCTTCGCAGGAACGATGATGAATATACAGGTCCCTGCCGCCGAAGACCTCTCCGACTCAGTCAGGTATCGGCATCGGTAAGAATAACCCCGTCGAAGCCGCCATCGACGGAGTTGACGACACGGGCGAGAGGAACCCAGATCAAGGACCTCCACAAAGTCATAGAAGTCCAACATGTGCATGCGCACGGTGAGGGACTTGGCAGCAGCGGCCAGACGAATCTCTCGATGGTTGTGTACCTCCATGCGGGCGATAACCCCAATTCCCGCGGCTGGACTCTCTGGTCATGGCGGATATGCGCTAGATTTTGTTTCTACAATAGAGGTCATGTTCTAGAAGAAAAATAGTTCAGGATAACTGCAACAAGGCTCTTGTTTAGAGTGAGTCAGTTTGTGCAACAGAGGTTGTGTTTCAGAAGAAAACAAAAACGGTTCATGGTGATTGCAATAAGGCTCCTATTGCATAAGACTCTTTTGTTTGGGATGATTCCAACAGAGACAACTAATATGTGATAGTTTTTTTCTTTCACAACAGAGGTCATGTTTCGAAAGAAAAAGGAACCTAAATGATAACGCCCACACATGTGGCACGAAGTAACATGGTCCAAACGTCTCCATTACCAACCATTTTGCAAAATCAAACAGATGACATCAGCGGAATCTTTTTTGTTTTTCAAACTAAAAAATGGTTTATCTCTTAAATAAAAAATCCGATTAAAAATCCGTTTTCACTAGTAAATCCATATCGACGAGATCGTCAAAAGTAGACCCCATATTGATATGTTTCGACAACTTTTTCTTGGATATGATGTTTACACTATAGTTGCCATAGAGTTTACACTAAAATTGCCATGATATATTTTCTTCTTCTAAATTTAAAGCTACGGTTGTATTTTCAACTACTTTTCATGGGAAGTTTTATTAATTGATCATGGCAATTTTTAGTAATTAACCACGGTAAATTAATTCATGGATCGTGGCAATTTTTAATAATTCATCGTGGCAAATTTACTTTATAGATTATGTCAAATTTACTTTATAGATCGTGGCGATTTTAGTATTTTGACAATGGCAATTCTAGTATTTGAACACACAAAATATTTTTTGTATGAATCATGGCAAATTTTAATGCATGTATCATGGCAAATTTTAGTAATTCACCATGGCAATTTTAGTTTATTATTCATGGCAAATTTGAGCCATTTACCATGCATTTTTAAAGTAATTGATAACATATTTCTTTTTTATTTATGAACTATGTTCAAATTATTTCATGGATCATGTCAAATTTTAGTAATATATCATGGCAAGTTTAGTTTCTTAATTTCCTTTTTATAACATGTCAAAATCTACATTAAACGTGGAAAAAAAGTAGTTGAAATATATCATGGCAACTTCAGTGTAATCATGATGGTAATTTATATGCAATAGACATGACAACTTTTAACGGAAAAAGTCGTCGAAACATATCGGTATGAGATCTAGTTTCAAAGATCTCGTCGCGACGGATGAAAATGATTTTTCAATTGGATTTTCTATTTAAGAGATAAAACACTTTAAAAACTGAAAATACAAAAGATTCATGATGACATCATCAGTTCCTTATGCATACATGCAGTGATGTGACGCAATCTGTAGTCATTAAGCGTGTGATGTGTTGTTGCTCCTACCACACATGTGGTGGTTATCATGACCCAAAAAGAACGGTTCAGGTGAGTGCAAGGAGGATAGCTCAACACTATCCTTGTTGCAAAGGCTACCCTGCTGACAGGAGAAAAATCGCCCGGCTATTCGGGGCTCCATCGAACGGTCGGCGAGACGATCGATCTTTTCAATTATCTCCCGATCGACGCGTATCATGGCCATTAATTTAACGTATCACCGCCATTAATTAACGGAGGGAGTAGTTGGCAACAATGTATTTGTCGGGTCCACGAAGCATCGAACTGTGTGCCTTGTTGAGATAGATGGATCAGATAAGCCGATGAAAAAAAGAGGTGGGTTCGAATAGATAAGACACACGGTTCCAAACGCGAGGGGAACTGATCACTTCCGAGGCAGTTTATCTAGCGAAGCAAGCAAGCAGGTTCATCCGAGGCAGCAGCAATGGCGGCCGAGCCCGAGATCTGCGTGATCTCCAATGGCAGGATCACGGCGAACATCGCCAGCTGGGGCGCCACCATCACCTCCCTCCTCGTCCCCGACGCGCAAGGTTCCGTCCATGACTGCTCGAACAAAATTCCTTTCTCCAGATTGCTTTGGCTTGGTGATTCTTAAATCTGAACTGCTCCCTTTGCGAATTGGTGCTCTGCAAGCAGGGGATCTCGCGGATGTCGTTCTTGGGTTCGACACCCTGGAGCCGTACTTGGTAATAATCGATCTACAATCCCGTCTCTGTCTGAGTGGATTGTGCTGTGCCTTGACTTTTGGATTGAACTAACTGGCGATGGTGTGGCAATGCTTCTCTGCTAAACTGCTAATCGCTGTGATTAAGTTGTGAATTCTACTGTGGGTTGATTTTTTGGGCTGGATTCTGCGGCAAATTGATGTGCGGTTTTTGTTGAATTCGTCGGCCCAATCTTACTTTCTTTGTAACTGCCGGTTGTAATTCTTCATTAAATTGAAAGCTTGAAAGAACTTTATCTTGTCGATATTATTAGCAGAAAGTACCACCATATCAGGCTGATCACAAGTAGATGACGCTTTGCAGCCGACATAGCAAATTATTGAACAAGAATGATGTTTCAGTAGCTATGGCTACATCTTGTTAGTAAATATGGCTTCGAGCTGAATTTCTTTTGAGAAAAGTATATTTATAAAGTTTTGTCCGGTTTCAGGCTTTATGATAAGGAATACTATCAAAAACCAACGTTTCATTCAGTTTATGTCACTGACAATTTCTTTAGTTTGTCTATGATTACGGTTGGTAAACCGGATGCAAATCTAAACCATCCTGATATAAACATTAGTGGTTTGATGTGGAACACATGTGAACAGTGTTGTCCTGATACCTAGAATCGATGGTTCCTCAAATAGAAGATGCTCGAATTGTCGTCAGGTCTCAGATATAAGTTGTTCTTCTATTTGAAACTATTGTAGGTCATGCACCTCCGTTTAATGCAATTTGTCTTGGCAAGTCACTTTATAACTCTCTTTTCTTGTTTTTTGTAATTTTTACATAACCATGTAAATATTCTTTTAATAAAAATTACAGTAGGATCCTTTCCTGCTGTTTTCCTGTAAAAATAATACCTATTGTTTTCAGTCCTACCGCCGACCAAGCTATATAAAGTTCCTAAGTTTTCCAAAGTTCTTGTGGAACTCCTTTAATCAAAGAGGCCGTAAACCTTGATGCTAGTCATTCAAACACCAAAGCCAATGATAGTTACTTATTTCAGATATCTACCAACCAACTGTATATGAAATTTCTTGAGTATCAAGGATGTATCTAGTTATGTTAAATTTTCATTTAACTTGTTTTGAAGGTTTGCCTGTGGTTGTTAACATAGACCTTCTGTTTCTTATATTCTGTTTTTGTAGAAAGGGATGGCACCTTATTTTGGTTGCATAGTTGGCCGAGTTGCAAATAGGATCAAGAATGGGAAGTTTGATCTGAACGGAGTTGAGTATTCGTTGCCTATCAACAACGGGCCGAACAGCCTTCATGGTATGGTTTCATAAATTTCACGTGGTTAGTTTTGGCAAGGTATATACTTTGTTTTAGCTAGATCTGACAATGTGGCTATATGTTTCCGAGGCTTCTTTAGACTAGTCAGTTGCTATGGAACATTGTAAAATAATACGTAATTTTATTGGTGATTTGAATAATTATCATGTGATATTATCACAAGTTCATAACTGAGTAGCCAGTACACCACAGACCGAGATGCCTTCAGCAAATTGCAATACATATACACTCAGTATCCTAGTACTATTTTTTAGGCCTCGGAGAACCAAGTGTACTATAAAATTGACGTGTCAGGACATGAAAGCTACAAATTTTGTGCTCTACCTTTGACTCATTGTATTACAATTGGTTGTGTTCATGTAACTCAACTGCAAAATAATAATTTGTTTTGTTGCTGAATTGTAAATTTCAGGTGGATTGAAGGGGTTTGACAAGGTTGTGTGGGATGTTGTAGAGCGTAAAGATGGCAAGTACCCATCAATAACCTTTCAATATGAGAGCAAAGATGGCGAAGAAGGTAATGTTTCCAACAACTTTTGTTTATACTGCTGAATCCCATGGTTAAGTCTGCCTATTCAAGCATGAATTGTTTCACAGGTTACCCTGGCGATGTAACCATCCGAGCAATGTATTCCCTTCCTGAGGCTACCACCCTAAGACTTGACATGGAAGCTATACCAGCTAACAAAGCCACTCCTATCAGCTTGGCACAGCATACTTACTGGAACCTTGCAGGCCACAACTCTGGCACCATCTTGGATCATTCGATCCAGATCTGGGCAAAACACATCACTCCAGTCAATGAAACCACGATTCCTACCGGAGAAATAATGCCCGTTCAGGGCACGGCTTTCGATTTCACCACGGAGCACAGGATTGGAGACCACATCAACGATGTTCCTGGAGGGTACGACCATAACTATGTGTTGGACTCGGGCGATGAGAAGAATGGCCTGAAGCACGCAGCCAAGCTAAAGGACCCGTCAAGCTCACGAACTATGGACCTCTGGACCGATGCGCCTGGCATGCAGTTCTATACCGCCAACTATGTGGATGGTATCACGGGCAAAGGCGGAGCTGTTTACGGGAAGCATGCTGGAGTATGCTTGGAAACCCAGGGGTTCCCAAATGCCATCAACCAGCCCAATTTCCCGTCTGTGGTGGTGCAGCCTGGTGCGAAGTATAAGCACACCATGTTGTTTGAGTTCTCGGCATGATTAGAGATGCTGCCAGCAGCTTAAATGGCTGCAACTGCAATAGTTGTAGAATGGAATAAAACGACCAGAAGAAAGGAGTCAAGTTGTAGTACCAAGCAAAAAAATAAAAAGGTGTATTGACCAGAACTGAGTGAGCTTCTTATATTTTGGTTGCGTATGACTGAGAAGAATTAGTTCACATGCTTGCCAAAATATTGGAGTTCATTTGCTTGATTTGCATGCTGAAGTGATTCTCGTCATTTTGCACAAAACGATGTATCAAGGTTTATTACAGTTAAAAATAAAAATAGAAGACCATCTAGAACTAAACAGCAAAAGGCCGTGCCCCTGATGAGGAGGAATTGAACAAAGCTAAGAAATCTGTTTCACAGGATCTGCATAACAACTTCTCAGTCCTTTGTACCCTGATGTATTGCATTTGATGATAGCGTGACTCTTGGGTTTGAAATAATTGGTACAAGGACACCTAATATGGAAGAGACCTGATGGTGGATTGGAGGATTTGTAAATAGGGGTTGTGGTTGCAAAGGAGAAATATGAGGGGCGGGATAGTGCTGTCCGCAGACGCGTCCGGACGCTCGCGATGACAAAGCCGGTTAGAGCATCTACAACGGGCCAAAGCCATCCCTCTAAACGCCTGCGGGTGCGCCCGCGAACAGTGCCGGACAGCTCTTCATTTGTCCTTCGGGGCAGCCACACTCTATATGCCAACCGCTATATTCATGCAAATCTATGCATGTCCATCATATAGCATAAATCCATCATCAATTAAAAAATTCGAGAAAACAAAATAAATCATAATTCAAAATATGCCAAAATAAAACTAAACAATTCATATATAGATAGGCGATACACGAATGAATCAAATGCCTCATGTGTTGTGCTTGTTGATCCTCTTCATGTTGATCAACCACTTCTTTCCTTCATTATCCAAGAGTCTAGTGTCTTGCAACATGATCCTCGACTCCTTCATTTCTCTCGCAAGCCTTAACTTCTCTCTCTCGAGTTCAATTACTTTAGTGTCGCCTTCTTTGCATGCTACCATTTTGCATATTTCTCTTGCTTCTACGAGTTTATTTTCTTCCTCTCAATGTTCAACTTGTCTTTCACCTTCTATCAGTGAAACTCCATCCTCTCCCTTTGCACATCTATGAAGAACTCGTACATCTCCTCCTTCACCTCTTTGGTGGGGGAAATGCATGTCCATGTGATAGATATGTTGCTTGCCGCTTCATCATGCGTGATCCTCTCCTTCTTCCACTTATTTCCCATGACCTACCGGTTCCTCTTTTGCATGGTGGCTTGCACGTCTACCCCTCCACTTTGCTCTCTTCATCATACACTCCAATAGATTGATTGGATCTAGAGCCGTCATTTTTTCATCTTCTTGGGGCCGTTTTTTAGATCCTTAACGACGGTTTGCACTTTTGTTTCTCATTCAATTTCGACCAACAATGAGACCAAGTGAATGGATTCTTCTCGTTTTGTTGGTAGAAACGCGCCATCGAAGTTGCATGGCTTTGGACTCCAATGACACTTTGGTTCCAGCCAACCACTCGTGTATAGTAACCAACAAACTTGTTGACACTCTCTCGGATGATGGATCATCTATGTTGGAGATAACCCTCATTGCAGTTGATATGGATAGGGTGTTTTTGCCATTATTTGACGCCATTTTGCTCGGTTCCACATATTTGATCCATGCTTGTCGACAACCAAGATTCAACCAACAACACATCTTCAAAGGTTATGAATGACGAGCCTCTTGGCTTGAATACCTTCTTATTTTTAGTGTGCGATGTTTACCCAACTTCAAACAAAGGGGAACTAGTATCCCCCAAGTCAAAATGCATAGGTTCTTGACCATCATTAATCATGTTTAACATTATTTCATCCTACAATATGCATTGCAATTGAACTATCATACCTAGATTGATTCAATGTATGTGCAAAAAATAATACAAGCAATGGAAATGGCATATGAGGCAAAGAATATACTGGTCTTGCTTGGGCATATTGTCGAACAGTATTGTTGAACAGGTGGGCATGCCTACCGCCAGCGTTGCCGATGTTGCCCGCTGCCTTTGGAATTGCGGCAACTCGTATACCATCTCCTCGACGACAACGTCTTCCAGGAAGCCATCCGGGATGCCTGGCCACTGGGAAGCCAGAACGAACTCGGGCTGTGCCGACGACTTCTTCTTTCATGCGGCCACAACGGATAGATCGATGACAGTTGCTAGACCAAACATGCCCAAACCCATGTCCTCATCACCGACCATCTCTACACCTGCCATCTCTGCACCAGCCATCTCCGCAACTGCCTTCTCCGACACTACTTCCCAATCACACTACTTCCTTTGCCACTCCCTCCGGGAGATGTTGTCCGCCTTGCAATTGACCCCCATGGACATGACCCCCACGAACTTCATCGAGGCATCATCCATGCCGACGGTGTGAGAGGGAGTACTCCGCGATGACATCTACGATGGTGGAAGAGGGCATCGATGCATATGGGGAGCAAGGGTGCACACCCAGCAATCGGGCACGCAGCTGGGCACGTACACCCAACAATGGACCCATACACCGGACAACCGGACCAATATGACGACGATGACCTTGATCTGGAGGAATTGCTGGTCGATCCAAAGACGAGGAGTAGAGGAGAAAGTTTCAAAATGGGGGAGGACAAATTATTGTGTGATGCATGGTTAACCACTAACATCGATATGATCCATGACACGAAGCAAAATGGCGCAACATTTTGGGACAACATCCATTCTTGGTTCCATGATCATAATAATTTTGATGCCTACCACAACGAACTCATCCACGATCAGGGCACAAAGTCACTCAACCATTGATTGTACATAATTCAAGAGGTCGTGAGCAGGTAGTGCGACCATTTGAAACAACTCATCGGTCGGTGACCAAGTGGTGCGCAAATCACCGAGCAAGTAAGGTGCTCTATGTGTTCTTCATTTTTCTGGATATGCAACTTTTTGGCCGAATATCTTCCATGTTATTTGGCCAGCTATGCTCTATGTCATTTGGCCGGCTATGCTCTATCTGTTGGTCATTTGGTCGAATATGCACATTGTTGACAATGTCTTTTTTTATAGTCAGCCCATGTAGGCAACTTGTTTTTGAAGGTGGATAAGAAGAACTTTGTCCTCATGCATTGTTGGTTGAAGTTGAATGGGAAACCCAAGTGGCAAAATGACATGGCCAATTCCCTCAAGAATGTCAGCATCGACAATGAGGAAGAAGCGGCGATCCAATCGACCCAACGAAAGAGCCTCCCAAGAAGGTTATAAGGGGGTCTATGGAAATAAGTGGGAGGATGAGAAGATGGAGCAAAAAGAAGCAGTGTCCAAGATGAAAGAGAGGTTTGAGGACATCTTGGAGAAGGAGGATTCATATGTCAAGCACTATTATGTGAAGGAGGAAAAGAAAGCGGAGAGGTTTACCCTCTAGATGCGGCGACCGAGAAGAAGACAAAGCTCGAAGAGAAGAAGATTGAGCTCGCAACTTGTTCGAAGGATATCAAGATGTTGCCCATGAGGGTGGACGAGTTGGACGACAATGCTTCGATGATCGTGTGTGGCGTACTGTCGTGCATGTTAGGATGTTGAATCGTTTGGCAGTCCATCTGGTGGTGGATGAGAATGATGCGACTAGTGAGGAGGAGCTGACGATGAGTGAGCGAGGAGGCTTGGACAACCAGTCTAGGAGAGCAAAAGGTTCAATTTTGTTGCACGGATTGTCGGAGTGGATCTTTTTCGATCGAGCGTATCTAAAAACTATGAACATTCACCTCTTTTTGGTTGTGATCATACATTATGAAGACCACACTTTAATTTGTTCCAGTTTTCTAAGCATTTCAAATGAAATTGGCTGAACCGGATGAACTTTTAGGGACTGCGGTTGAATGACCGGCATCTGTATCAGTATCCGTAAATTGGTCCGGACCAGTCCACATACAAATAGCGTATCCTCTTTAGGAGGCGGTGAGTTGGAGATGCCTAAGAGAAACTCTAGTCGATGCGCTATAATCCCGACCCGCAAAAACGTTATACGGCTTGTGGTACGAGTTTACAGTATTTGTTCCGCGCCGGAGCCCTCGCAGTACCGTAAATATTTTTGTGGAAAAATATTGACATGATCTATAATTCATATTAATGCATGAAAATTCATATAAAATAGGCATGCCATAATGGTTCACAACCAAAATCATGTGCAACATCAAGAGGTAGCAAGTTTGTCCCTACAAAGGCGCAATAAAAAATAAAACATGATCAAGCACAATCGGCCATGATCCAATCATGCAACATCATTGTTTCCAAGATCGTCGCCACCACCACCACCGACCATGGCATCACGAGTGATACGACCGGTTGTAAGTGTACTAATGATAATGACGATGCACAAGCTAATAGTTAGGATCAAGTTGTCGATGCGCCATTAGTAATCTCAGTGGGCGATGTATATGTTTCAACCCGTCTATGGCAGAAATATCAAGACGTCAATGATCTAGTTGAAGTTACGTGCATGCATTATGTGGTATTTGGCTTAGCTACAGATCAATCAAAGAAGCATTGTATTCATGCATGCATGCCGGTTAGGCAGGAAAAGAAACTAGGAAGCCGGTTTCATGCATGTACATGAGACTAATCAAAGAATCCTAGTCAGCTACTAGTTCTCATGTTCAAGACCACCGGAGCCACATGCGTACGTCAAAAGGATTAAATGGTGGAGATTACTTTCCTTTAGAGATATTGGATGGGGGCCACCAGATAAATTATGTATAATTATCTCTCATAATTATTTTGTAATGATTAAAAGAGAGCACTGTAAGTGCATCTAGTGCCCCTTAGTGATTTTGGT
>CBMN010761372.1:0-11058 GCA_000582825.1 Hordeum pubiflorum
CCACCCCCTCTCACTATATACATGCATTGCCTCTCTAGATCCCCCTCCTCACGAACATGCACCCACATTGTCTAACTAGGTCACTCTCTCGAGACTGTCTCACTTTCGACCGCACGACGTCCCACACTCGCTCAATAAATCTCTATTTATCTATGTCTTGAGTGACCGCTCCTTCTCTCAAACACAAAAGATATATCTCCCTATTTGGGCCTCAATCGACATTTTCTATAATCTCTCACGCACAATGTCTGTCTAAGTCAATCTCTTAAAATCTCTATTCCAGCCCTCAGTCTTCCCGAAAGCTCTATCGCATGTTCTGTCTCTAGAGCATCTCTCTCTTTGGACCGCATGTCAAACCACACTCACTCAATCTCTCTCTCTCTCTCTCTTTATATATGTCTCGATTGATCTCAGTTTCTTGTGTTGTCTCTCTGACACGTAGACCTTACCTCTCCATCTCTCGCAGAGGCGGAGGTATGTACATTCCTAGTGGGACTATGCCTCCAACCTTGGATAAATTTGTGAAGGAATTTATTTTGCTGAAAAAAATCTTGTGTTTTCTTTAATTATTTCAAAGAAGCTACAAATTACACACTAGGGCCCGCTAGTCATGGAAAAAAATTCGAACGATAAATTAAAATGATACAAACTACACATCGAGGATTCCCACCTATCATGGAATAGATTTGGAGACATATGTAAATTAAAAATGACAAGGACAAGGACCAAACCGGTGGCCTGGTCCATCTAGGCACACACCAATAGCCAACATAGGAATGTTTGTTGTATCTCTTATGGATAACATGTTTTTATAATGCTTTCTCTAGATTAGTGGGACCCTCTTGTGAGCATGTACCTCTTTGTTGAGTCCCTTACTGGGGGTCCTATGTTCACAGTTTCACGTAGTATACTAGTAGCATTTTACATGTTTAGGAACAAAAGTGTCATGAAAGACAAGTTCAGGCACTGATGGTGTGTTTAAGTATTAAAAATGTGTGAAATAATAAAGGTACCGCCTAGTGCTCGAACAAGGGACCTCGTGGGTTATAGTAGTATTAGTCAAGAAACCAGCTCGCGGCCTACATATGTGATCGATGCTAGTATTTGGAATTGACACAGGTATTTAATATGAAATGTTTGCAATGAGAAAGAATACAAGTTGCTTGATGAATGTTTTTACACGCTTAATGACATTTTTATTTAATTTGATAGGGCTGTAGCAGAACACTCAATCGATCAACCATAGATTTCATTCAGTCAGACTGTGACTTCACATTCATACGATCGAACCAAAAATATTCAAATGAATAAAACTAATTACAACGGTGGCAGACGTGTCTTGCGTCAGCCATGGCGGTGTCTTGTTCCGGCATCGGCATACTCCTAGACGATGGCCCAACCTTCCAGGAAGGCTGTAATGTTCTGGACTACGGCCTCCAAGAGCCAGTCAACCAGGGGGATGCGGTCACTGGCGACGCAGCAAAGAAGCGGTCAACAACGGCGATCCATGTCACTGAGGGAGGCACTAGCACCAGTGTAGGGACATGCTCTAGCAACGGTGTGCCAAAACCATTCATGTGCACCAGCATAGGCACAGGGGGTGCGTCAGTGCAGGCGCTGACACAGGCATGGGAACGGGCGCGAGCACTAGTGTAGGCACATGCGTTGTGCCATGCACATGCCCGTGCAAGCCAGCAGGGGCCTCATGGATCCCCCCGGCTTCAAGATGGGCGGAAATGTGTGATACTGAGCCCATCAATGCCACAGTCTTGGGTGTTAGCGCAGGCATGGGGACGGGAGCTGTAATGGCCACATGGACAGACGCGGCGACTTCCCGTACGGCCATGCCAAACTCGTCCGAAAGCTCCGTATGTTCTTGTGACTCCAGCTCAGGGTCCTCCTCGGGAAACTAGAAAACTAGGGGAAGCACCTCATGTTGCGCCATGGCATATGGCGAGGTTAGGCTAATTGGAGGAAGATGACATGAGAATAGTAGAGGCAAAGAGAAGATTATAGCGAGAGCGGGGAGTGCGGCGGTGATTTAAACTGCGGCTCAGGCGCCATTAAAATTGCAGGCTATGAGTAGTTGGAATGAAGGTGCGAGGCGGAGGGAGGTCAAAGGGTTCACCTCCCGGTGAGCCTGCGCAGCGGCCTGCTCACACGCATCCTATCAACTCACATGCTAGCTGGCACGACACCTCCCTATGAGAAATGGGACGAGTGGCGGCACCTTGGTCTAACTCCCATGTTTGGATAGTGAAACCATTCGCGTTAACATGACAACTCTTTGTTCCAAAATACCTTGGATGTTAACGTTAATGTGTGACTATTTTCAAAAGTAGCTTGTCTCAAATTGGACAAAAAATACCATAGCCTATTTGTGCCATATCACGATACTATGCCTAATTTCATGAATTTCAAGTGAGTTTTGGATTTTCTGGAATTTAAAAACTAGGATTCAAAACAATATAAGTACATGCATCATGAAATAAATTTTCAACCGATACATTTTTAGTTTTGTAGATGTTCATATTTTTAACATAAATTTTCATCAGACATTGCTTAGTTAGACTTCAAAGAAATTAGATATGCGGATTAAAAATATACTACCTCCGTACGAGTGTATTAGTCACATTCCAGAAATCAGATAATTCAGAAACACTTATAGGCGTGATACATTAAGTCATACTCCCTTCATCAAGAACTATAAGATGATTATATCACTAGAAACTCTTATATTTCTTTATGAAGGGAGTAACTCATTTATGTTGCTTGCCATGAAAACTGGAATCGTCCAAAAGAGTACTCTGGTAGGAATGAACCAACGAAGCTCAATTTTAAACTCATCCTAGTGACTAGTGTACTATACTATGCAATGGAGTTGATGGGTGGCCTTGGGTATCATCGACTGAGAGACTTGAACGTGCTCCGCGCGCTAGGTGGGTGGGCTATTACTAAAGAATCCCTCAATTGTTCATGGGCACTAATCATTGTGGACCGGGGACATAAGGGGAACTTCATAGGGCTGGAATTCTAGCCGCCAAATATTTCAATTTGAAACACGGAGGCACGAGTGGAGGCGCGAAGTTTTTATCGCGGTTCTTTAGGTTGGGGTTTGCTAATGTGCGTACCACGCACGCCACCACCACGTCACGAGCCTAGTCTGGCTGGTAGGCCATCGGGTGCTACCATTTGAGAATGCAAAAGGAATCTTTTTAGCAATTGGTGGACTAATCTATATGTATTGCAATTCTTGCAAATAATTGGTCCTTCCAAAAGGGTCGGTAATCGCTTTATGACGAGTTCTTGAATTAGAGTGAGTTTGTGATATAGTGTTCTTAGCGTGGATTTCACATTTCATGGTATCCACACTAAGTTTTTGAATGAAAATTCAAATTTAAAACATGTATAGTGGTGAGAAAACTTATGATGTATTCAATCATATGACCACACACACACACAAATACAACAATAATCGAGTCAATATGGTATATCAACTTTTCCAAGCCATGCATGCATGGCAGAAATTCAAAAAAATGTAAGACATGCATGGTCCTCAATTCACACGTAAAACTAGAACGTGAATATTAAGTCTAGTACTATGTACACTCAACTGTTGTGTTTAGGTCAATCCGTCGAACCCCCCTCCCACCTCTCACCACACATACTTCCTCTATCGATCGATGGATTTTCATCTTTTTGTTAACCGGCTTATAGAGCTAGTGGTATCTGACTTACACTCCTTCTTTCTCTTCATGCTTTGATCTCCATTTGTCCCACACCTGCCCTCATGCTCTTTGAAGGTGTCTTCTCACACACATGATAAGGGGTGGCCTGATCTTCTTAGTTAGCTCATGGTGCCAATGATGAACTTGTTGGATAACTTGTGAGACACTCACGAACTCTCTGGTTTGTTCCCCCGTTGCCAATGCGATCTTTAATCCTATGGATATTTGCAACACCACACACTTGCACACGTGTCGTCGACTACGAAGCGGTTCTGCAATCTCCTAATTCCCAATGGAACAAAAGATAGCACCTAACTTTCAGTAGGAAAACACCCTATCGAAACAAATTTGGTGTAGATAGATATTCCTGATCGATGCAAAGAGGAATATAATTTTAGAGCTATGCTTAAAGCAATTCAATCTGGTAGAGGTTTAATCAAAACATGGTCTAACCCGAAAAGTGACGACTTACAAGGGTATATAAATACCCATGGACTTTCAACCTAGTGTTGGGGTCCAAAACAACCTTATCTCTAACTTAAATGACTCTATCTGGAAAACTGACAGATACAACCACCGTATTGTTTTAACGACTGCGACTCGGTCACGACGAAATTGCGGCCGCGGGTATACAGTTTGGAAAGCACAAGATTCAGGCTTTCCAAATTGAATTTAAATGCCTTATTTGAAGCACGGACACGAATTCTGCACGTATATCAATTTCGGGCCTCCTGGCAGTCCATCTGAGTCTGACATGGAATATCTTGTCTTTAACATGTGTCCTCATTATGTGATGATGTTGCCACTTCCTCCCACACCTCCCTCGTGCGTGCCACCCTTCATTGTGCATAGGTTTTTTCCCATGCACCTGTCGCGCCACTAATTCCATCCTAGTGATACGAAAAGTCCATGAGTTAGGCAGTACACGATTCTTCTGAATCGAAGTAACATGTTCAACTAGGAATGAATTCACCTTGTGGTATTTGTAAATGAGGTTCAATATTTCTTTCCAGCTTAAGCAAGCAGAATCATCATATTTCGTGAATATATCCTCATCCTCCTCCCTTTCTTCAAGAAAATCCGTCCGCGGCTTTGGGTAAGCTAAAAATGGGTGAAAGAAAAATAACAATGTGTATGCGTAGTATGAGCATATATAACATGTTGTATCATTTCTCTTGTCATGTAAAAGATTCTCAATATGCAATATGCAACTTAAATTGAAAGTATACAAGAGAAAATGTCCAAATGAGAACAAATAATATTTCAGGAATCGGCAATCATAAAGCCATGTATAAGTGAAGCTCATATAGTCATGATCGGAATGAGGAAAAAACATGTATAAAGTCTTATTGTTCAGTATTAAGTCCAATGTCCTCATAGAAGATCGATGATCAAATTTTCTATAAGCAATGTCAAACCAAACCAAGAATTTCACATGTACAAATATGCGATACCATGCTTCAACTGCGCCACTCTAATATGTAGAACAAACATATGTATGATCATGATCGTTACTCGCGGCGTGTAAGATGCAACTCAGTTTGCAAATAGAAGTGAAGTTTATAGCAGTAGCATATAAATGGAACAAGTGTTGGGACAAACACAATGGACCAAATTCTACTATAACAAGATCACAACAATCCAACATAGCTGAATTATTTGTTCGCGGCAAGAAATCAACTAGACCAGAATAATATTTTATATTCTCATGAAAATTAGTTACTGTCCTAGAGCAAAACAACTTTGTCACATAGCATATAGGACTCAAAATAGCATGTGTCAATTCAGCAATCCTATCACTGGTAATGCATATGCGATCGACGAGAAAATTTTCATTCATGGGATATTCACCAATTAAATTAAAAGTGAAAGTACAGGAATATGTGCTAGAATTCAGATGTGAAATTTTAGAAATCCTATTTATAGCACAACTCAAACTAATAGGTTCATTTAGCATGATGGAATACACAATATCAGCAGGTGGTATTCTTGTGTGAACTTCTTCATGTCTAAGTAGTACCACATGATCAAAATTCATAATTTGCACTTTATCACATGGTGTTGTAACATGAGTACAAATCTCATCACAAGAATTAACCAGCAAAGGTTTAGACTTACAAAATTTCGTCATGGCTGGTTGTAGTTTGAAAACAGCACTATGTTCAGGAACATCCTCCAATGTAGAAGGAGGTACCATCGACACCTCTTCAAGTGATGCAGGTTGTTGCACATCTAGCTCCCTTTCTTGAAAGTCAACTTGCAATCAGAAGAAACAACACCAAAAGTGGAGATGATTACATTAGTAGAAATGTCCTCACATGCCCTATCATCTAATACACTCATGTTTTTTGTCTCTCTCATCATCTCAGAATGGATGATCTCAACCTCACGTTTAGGGGAATTACACAACTCACTTTTGATAACACTCACACTCGATTTGGCTCTCTGGCTCTGATTCTCACATGGGTTGTGATGCACATTGTGGGTAAAATGAAATATAACTAAAATGTCACTGTCCATGATAACCTTGTACTTAGCGGACAAACAAAACTCTTTTGTGCTCTCCCTGCGAAGAAGATAATATTCATGAAAGTTGTCAGCTGGAGTATGCAACAAAGCTCTTCACTTCATGTTCCATGAAACATATTTTGTTGAAATCATGGCGAGGCTGAACATGAAACTTTTGGCACCAAGGATCTCCCAACAGAATATGACAAGAAACAAGTGGCATAGGGGAGATGTTGCAACGCACGAACTTAGTATGCTCGCCAATAGTAATAGGAACTGCAACATTGTGTGAAATCAGCAATGTGACATACGACGAGCGCATGAGGTATGACATTGTACGAGCACATGTGAGTAGCTGCAAATTGTCTACAACCTCAATGTTGATCAAATTGGGAGTGGATGATCCGTTAATGGTAGCTGCAGCACGTCACTCTCCAATCACCACATCATGGTGACATAGCTCAGCACCATCAAAGGTACCTCGTTCTTCCTCCCAAAAGGTGGCACTACAATATTTGTGGAGGAGGAAGTCCTATCTTCAGGGCTTCAAATTATTCGGCACCTTCTGCCTTGGTTAGTGAACAACAAGTATGTATAGGTGAAAACACTCAAATCACTCAAAATTTAACGAAACAAGGTAACTTACCGTTCCAAAGTGAATTAGAATAACACAACAACTTGTAGAGGCAAAATGTGTGCGTATGTGATGTAGCGAATACTGAGGGTGAAAACTATCACACAACAAACGAGGGTATATGGTAGAGCTTGGTTGGGATACCTAAAAACACTAATTTACAAATCCTAGTGCTAATTTTATGACAAAAGACCCACGAAAAAGCACACGGTGGAGATAGATGGGGCAAATGCAACTCCGAATTGAGCTCAAAATTATGGTATTTTGAATTGGTTCTCGTGTTGCAATTGCACAGGAGAGTCGCTAGGAAAATGTTGAAAGTATACGAGCACAAGATTGCTCAATCTACTAGTGCAATGAACATGGCAGAATTATTGATACACCTGTCCGACACTATATCAAAATTTCACTTAGAGCTTTCTTTCCGTATTTTCTTTCTTTCTGTTTTTTTCTTGCTTTTTTTCTTATCTTTCTCTTTTGTTTCTTTTTTATCAATAGAAAGTTAAGCAATTAGTAACCAATCTGAATTTGCCAAAAGAAATGATGGACTCTCCAAATTCCTATCTACGCAGCCCATAGAGCAAAGGATATACTAGTCTCAATAGGAAAGTGCTACGCAAAAGAAGGAAGGCTGGCTATGGTTATCAAACAAAGATACAACCTGAGTCGGATTGTTTATCTAAGCAAACAAAACTAACTCAAAGGAACAGACTTGAGAGAAACCGAACAACTCCGACTTGAGAACGACAATTATGGAGAAACGACTATAATTCCAAACAGAAAATAGGTTACACAAATAAAAGGCTACGACCAGCAACTAAAAGTTGGAACTGATGCTATCTAGGCTATGGCAGCGAACTCTAAACCTCATCTTTTGGGTATGGATTTTTTTGCATAGAATGAAAAGAAAACTAATCTAAGGGATTAATGGATGCCCATCGAGTAAACGCTGGAAATATGATACCAAGATGATAAGGGGTGGCCCGATCTTCTCAGTGAGTTGATGGTGTCAATGATTAACTTGTTGGATAACTTGTGAGATGCTCACAAACTCTCCGGTTGTTCCCCCATTGCCAATGCGACGAATCTTCAACCCTATGGCTATTCGCAACACCACACACTTGCGCATGTAGCCGCCGACCATGAAGCGGTTCTTCAATCTCCTAGCTCCCATTGGAATGATGGATAGCACCTGACTTTCAGTAGGAAAACACCCCATCAAAACGCATTTGGTGTAGATAGATATTCGTGATCGATGCAAAGAGGAATATAATTTCAGAGGAATGCTTAAAGCAATTCAATCTGGTAGAGGTTTAATCAAAACGTGGTCTAACCCTAAAAGCCAGGAATTACAAGGATATATAAAGACCCTTGGACATCCAACCTAATTTTGGGGTCGAAAACAACCTTATCTCTAACTTTCCTAACTTAAATGACTCTATCTGGAAAACTGCCAGATACAACCGTTGTATTGTTTTGACTCGGTCATGATGAAATAGGGGATGCGGATATATAGTTTGGAAAGCACACAAGTCAAGCTTTCCAAATTGTATTTAAACGCCTTATTTGAAGCACGGACACGGATTCTTCACGTATATCAATTTCGGGCCTCCTCGCAGTCAATCCGAGTCTGACATGGAGTATCTTGTTTTCACTTTTGTTCTCTTCCTGTGATGATGGTGCCATTGCTCCCACACCTCCCTCGTGCTTGCCACCATTCCTTGTGCATAACTTCTTTCCCTTGCACCCATCTCGCCATTAATCTAATCCTAGTTATACGAAAAGTCCATGAATTAGGCTGTATACAATTCTTTCGAATCAAAGTAACATGTTCAACTAGGAATGAATTCACCTTATGATATTTTTCAATGAGGCTCAATATTTCTTTCCATCTTAAGCAAGAAGAATCATCATATTTCGTGAATATATCATCATCAACACAACATCTGTGCCCTCCATGACGAGCTGTCTCTCATTCCCTCCCTTTCTGTCTCTTTCTCTCCCTATCTCTCTAGACATATACATTGCATCTCAAAAAAACTCCCCACCGTGCGTGCACACACAAAGTCTATCATGGCAAGTCTCTGCTTATCTCTCTCCTCCAACCCTCACTAAAACTTTGTCGCAAGATATCTCTCTAGATCATCTTTCACATCTGAGTGTACGCTATCCCACACTCCCTTGATCTCTCTCTTTATGTGTGTCTCGATTAACCTTGCTTTCTCACCGTTTCTCCCACACATAGAAGCTCCCTCTCTGTCTCTCGCATAGGCAGATCTATGTAGATTGTCTGGGGGTAACCCCCAAACCATGGATGAAATTGTGAAGGTCTTTTTTAGTAGGGGTTAGATTATATTTTTTTAGCACTTGTCCCCCATGCCCCAAACACCGATGGGTTGTGCTCCACTCCTTGTGAGAATGTCTGTTGCTCCCACACCTTAGATGCTATATGGTGATACGAGCTCCTCGGAGCCGTTAGATATGACATCTAACAACTCTGAGGAGTTCTGAATGTTTTTGCAAAAAAAATTAATGAGTTTGGGAACTGTGCACAATTAGAACAAAAACTACTTAGATACCATTGGCTCTTAGATCCAACGGCCTCGAACCTCGTATCACCGGCTCCCACACCTTAGATGCTATGGTGATACGAGCTCGTGAGAGCCGTTGGATCTGACATGGAGCAGCTCCTAGGAGGTTTTAATGGTTTTGGCAAGAAAGCTCTCAAATAGTTTGGGAAATGCTCACAAGTACAAACTACTCAGATGCCATTGGATCTCGGATCGAATGGCCTTGAAGCTTGTATCAACGTAGCAAGGTGTAGGAGCATCTAACGTTCTTTCTTTCGCGAGAATATCAGGTGCATCCACACATTAGGTACTACAATGATACGAGCTCCCGGGAGATCCAACGCTCCCAGAAGGAGGTCAGAATGTTTTTTGCAATCTAGCCCTCAAAGAGTCTGGGAACCACACATAAGTATAAAGACTACGCATAGACCATTGGATCTCAGATCCAACGGCCTAGATGCATGTATCACCACACCCTCTACGATGCGGGGGTCACGTGAATATCGGGTGCTCCCACACCTTTGATGCTATGGTGATACGAGCTCCTCGAAGCCGTTGGATCTGAGATCAAGCGGCTCCTCAGAGGTCAGAATGTTTTTTTGCAAAAAGGCCCTCGAAGAGTCTGGAAATTGTGCATAAGTAGAAAGACTACTCAAATGCCATTGGATCTGAGATATAACGATGTAGAAGCTCGTATCACCATAGCATCTAAGCTAAGGGGAGCACTTGATATTCTCCTCCGCTGTCAGTTTTTTCCTTAAACTTGTACAATACACGAAATTGGTGTCGTAAATTGTTTAACTGTGCAAAGTGTTTCTGCAAAATATTCCGTAGTACACAGAAAGATCAGAACAGCACACGGGGTCCCACTTGTCATGGAACAAATTTAAACCCAAAAATAAAAAATCACAAGTTGGAGTGTTTCTGCAAAAAAATTCCCTCGTACACAGAAAGATCGGAACAACAGACGGTGGTCCCACTTTTCATGGAACAAATTTAAACCCAAAAATAAAAAATCGCAAGTTGGAATGTTTCTGCAAAAAAAGCCCTCGTACATAGAAAGATCGGAACAACAGACGCTGGTCCCACTTGTCATGGAACAAATTTAAACCCAAAAATAAAAAAATTACAAGTTCGAGATTGAAACAGGAAACCTCGAGTAGACAACTGTAGATCGATAGCCAACTGAACTAGGAAAGGTTGTTTTCCTGTCTGAGTAATTCTTCTTTATTGTACCGTGTGTAGAGAAGAGGGACTGGTTCGTCAACACGTGCCTCAACATTGACTTACTTACTGGCGGGTGCCTTTGTCGGTGTACTAAGAAATAGGGCCCTTGGTACCCTGACTTGTTTAGCAGACACCCGCAGCCTCTAGACTGGCAAGATCTTCCTGGGTAGAAGCATTCCTCCCACTACAACAAGCAAAGGACCAAGAAACCCAGCAAGATGCCTTGCTGGGGGGCTCAACGGTGAGTGCACCCGCCAAGGACTCCGCCCATCAAGGCCTAGCTCCATGTCACCGAGCTAGTTGTCTACATTGGCTAGGTGCCGAGCGGGCAGGCGGTTAGGTGGAGCCGGTCGGTGATGAGGACATCCCTACTAATGTTACACCCACATCC
>CBMN010761393.1:0-10944 GCA_000582825.1 Hordeum pubiflorum
ATAATATTGGCATAAAACAATCAAAAATTATAGATACGACGCAGACGTATCAGAGGTTCCTGGACATATATGATGCACTAAAAGAAAACACACCCTCGTTGTCTTAGCGGAAAGCTAGGAGTTGTTGCATGCCGGGTGTCTAGGGACATCCTGAATTTCACGAACAAGTTGGGTGAGAGGGGTCAAGGGAGATCTCTCTCACTTAGTCGTGTCGAGTTACAACGTCCTTTGGTTTGGCGTGTTTCACCATGCGAGAGTATCTGGCAATAGTCATGATGGAAACAGAAGTCGTTTATTGGTTCTCTTGGCCAAGGAGATCCGATCAAGCTTCATTGTCAGCTTCCAATGACGACGAATAATGGTCTAGCGATCTTATTTTCTAAAGTTTGTCGTAGAATAAACTAGAGATAGAGGAGATGCTCAAGGGGATCTCGTTCGCGATCAAGGTAGCATGGTTGTTTTACCTAGGTTCAAACCATGTGATGGGTCATAGCCCTACGTCCTACATGTCTACCCTTGTTGATGATAACAGATGACTATAATGGTGTTTTCCAATCTTTTGTGCTAGGCTATGGGCGTGGGATCCTACGTATCTTCTGCCCTTTGATGGGGAGCTAGTACCGCCCTTATATAATTAGTCCCAAGTCGTTACTTTGGTTCTGGTCTTCAAGGGATACAATACCATTATGTGATCTCGGGGTTATGACCTACAAATCTCTCGTAATTGCAGGATACCTAAAGTAGCATTCCTGACCCTTATCCCTTACGAGTGCCTACTCGGGCATGGTACTCATCAATACTCAGACACCTCTCCATCCAAGTGTGTAACCATACTCACCGACAAGTGTTGATGAGTGTGTTTTTCACTCATTCTTACACATGTTTAAACTGGATATTTTTTAGATTATCACTTGAATTTTCCCGGTTATGACTAATAAGTACAAAGCATCGCGAGCCCCCTTGTTTCTTTTGTTCCTTGCACAAATGTATGTGAACTGATTGACGTGAAGACTGTTTTCATTCAATTGGGCGCACACAGGAGGTCCTAGAAGAGAAGACAATATGTGGTACAACCACGCTCACTCGTCGGTGGTCGTACCAGGCGACACCGACTCTATGTAGTCATCCCTAGCGACTTTCGTGAAGGGACCGGAGCCAAAATCACAATAGAGGCACCCTAAAACCCTATTCCGCCCTCTGCAGTATATAAAGGCGAAGAGACACTGGTGGCGAGAAGGGTCGCAACCCTTTTCAGCCATTCCCACTATGCACTCGTCGTCGTCTGCCATAGTAGTAGCCACCGCCATCATCTCCACCGCCATAGCCATTCCATTAGATCATATTATTCGGAATCGAGATTCCTTCACGATCAACGACAATGTAAGACCTTCCAATCATTCATCTTCGAGTAACTTTTATACAATGTCTTACATTTAGTGATCTGATTGCTATGTATGAGTAGTCACATCGGGCTAAGGGTTGAGGCGTAGCCTTCCAGCCCTCATGTGAGCACATGAAGAGATTTGGAGGTTTAGTTTGAGAGAAGTTTATTCTGTATGTTTGTGCAATAATTTTTTGTCCCCTGCAGGGAGCTTTGCACCTCCGTTAGTCCCCTGAAAGCGGAGTTGGAGGCCTGCAGAGAGGGGCTTCATCTCACATTGCAGAGAACTCGGCTACCCATCATAGTGGAGCTGGACTGATCCGAGGCGGTCTCTATGATCAAGGCACGACACATGGATCGCAAGAAGCATATGGCAGTGGTGAGCGAGATCAAATCTTTGATGACGGATGGAAGGGAGCTTGTGTTTAATTTAGTTAGATGGTCTCATGATAGGGTAAATCATAGCCTTGTTGTATATGGACGATCTATGCCGCACGCTGCCTTGTGGTTGGAGTCGGGTTCGGATGATATTGTCAAACTTTATATGAACAGCCTCCCACCTAATTTAGGGATTGTTTGGATCAACGCCCTCACGCGCCAAGCCAAAATTTTGGTCGTTGACCCAGCCTTGGGTACAATGGGTGCCAAATTATTGGCTCGCCCATGCCTACACAGCAGCAGTTCAATCGTGGGCCAAAATTTTGGCGAGGTGGGGGTGCCGAAATCCTTGGCCAATTATTTGGTGAGCCCACGATTGGGAGGGCGAGCATTGGCTCAATCCAAACAGCCCCTTATATAAGCTGCCTTTCTGCCCAAAAAGAATGAAAGGAACGATGCATGAACGTCTTCATCTCCTGATCCAACACATGAAATTAGATCAAGGGTTTTCACACAATTCCTTCCGCCAGGAAATGACAAAATGCCATCCCTGCCAGGTACAACCAAAATGCTCCATGGCTACAACTGGCACCTGGGATGACGGAAGATGGGACGCAAGAGCGCAGGGAGACGCTGCGCCGGGCAACCATAGTGATCTGCCGAACCGCCTGGACGGCGACAGGGAGAGCCAAGGAAAACAAGGAAGCAGGGCCTGCCGCGGCCACGGTGACCGCCATGGCCGCGGCAGGGGGAGTACCGGGAGGCAGTGGCGCCGGAGATCACCAAGAAGAAGCCGCCGGAGTCGCCCTGACGAGCGACCCAGGGGTGATCCGAAATTTCCGTGCAGCTTAGACAGGAACATCGATAGGCTGCGAGTCCAAGTTCAAATCGTCAGTTGTTTCAAAAAAAAAGGTTCAAATTGTCCCTTCATTTCTTTCATCTCTCACTTTTCTTTCTTCCAGCACAGCCAAACATGATGAGAATTATACCACACACACACACACACTCGGCTCTCTCTAGAGGTACAACAACTGACACATGCTGCACACATCAATGCCGACGAGAAAAAAAACACAGAAACATTATTGTGTGGGGGGAATGGATCTACATGCTGTGTATTGTGACAGGCCACATGACCCTGCTACCAGGGCGCATGCCTGGCCTCCGCAAGCTCCTAGATGATGTTTTCATCACCATCCAGCTGCTCACCTATACAAAACCCTCCTTTGGGAGGGGGGTATCATCACCTAATCCTGAAGCTACATGGCGGGGGAGTGAGTGAACACTGAGCAGGCGGCGGCGGCCATGGATCATCTCAGCGAGTTCTTCAGCGTCCGCACCGTCATCACCAGCTGCTGCCTCTCGCCCTCCACCTCGGCGAACTTGAGGCTTATCTCCGAATACCGCTCGTGCAGCTCGTTCAGCTCCTGCTGCATCGCCTTGTTCATCTCCTTCAGAGACTCCAGCTCCTTTGAGGACTGCTCAGCAGCAGCGCCCCTGGCAGCGAGAAAAATCAACACCAGCAAAGTATGTCAATTGTCAAGTCACTTTTGCGTTTATCACCGGAGCAAAACTGAAAGACAAAAAAGCAAATGCAGCAATTTAAATTCCAGATGATAACCTCTTGTCATGCCCATTGCTGTGCCCGTTGGCGCTTGGCACGGCGTCACCGGGGACGATGCCGTGCTTGATGCGCTTCGAGTTAGTATGCTGATTATCCTGCAAAGCATAACATGGTGTGTCACTTTCGAGGTAGAACTCCCCCCGGTCCTTTTTAGTCTGCATATAAGTTTTGCTCGAAGTCAAAGTATATCTACTTTGACCAAACTTATAGAAAAAAGTATCAGCATTCACAATGCCAAATCAATATTATTAGATTCATTACGAAATATAGTTTCATGGAATATATATTTGATATTATATATATCGATATTTTTTAATATATATTTGGTCAAAGTATGCAAAGTTTGACTTACACAAATCTGATACGCGGAGTAAAAAGGACCGGAGTGAGTACCAAAGTGTATGATTGCAGCATGAGCATTGCTATGAAAAGGCCCAACAGATCCATGCACTGAAATATCATATTCTCAGTGATGGGGACCTCCATTCAAAGCTGTCCCTATCCTCTAGAGAAGAAAGTTGTACCGCATAATAGTGGATATAAGTAGCTAGAGCCAGATTTGTCATCCCATGTGCAAGAAAAAAACGTAAATCATGGAAAATCTCTATACAGTGACACCTACTTATTTGTGTTGACAACCCACAAACTCATGGGTTTTAAGAGTGTGTGCACTGTCCAGCTTGCTGACTTAAATACAAAAGGGAAGGTACACCTACTGGTTTAAATGAGAGTTCTTGTGGAAATATTCCATGACTTTCTTTGTTCAGAATGAGTTTTTGTTGGTTGTTTGTGGAAAGTTTTCAGTTGTTGATCTATCTATTTACATATGCCTTCTTTGCTACGCATATGAGAGAAAGCTAGCATGAAAAGTTGGTACAGTGAGTAAACTAATGAAACTGTTACTATTTTGATATAAATATATCTGGTATTCGATATTTACCGTTGTATCTGAAGTGACGCTATTTTCGTTAGCACCTTCCCTGCTTTCAAGGGCTCTTCTCAGTTTCAGCACCTGAGAAGCAAGGTTGCTTTTCTCAGACTCCTTTGTGGACAACGAGTTCTTCATATTGTCGTACTGGAGTTTCAACGATCCGATGGTTATTTGTAGCTTCCCTATTGTCTCATCCCTTTCACTCTTGGAGCATTTCAGAGTGTTTAGCTCCTCCAAATATGTCTGCATCTGGTCCTTGAGCAATGCAAGCTCTTTATTGAGCAAAGTAATTTCACCAGTTTTGTCTTGCAAGATCATGTCCTTTTCACCATTTGCAGCCAATTCCATGTCTTTTTGCTCATTCCTTTCCACAAGTGTGTCTCTCTCATCTGATAGCTTGTCAATCTTGGCTTTGAGCTGTTCAATTTCTTCTGATAGATCATTTAACTTTGACTCATCACTTCTCTTCTGGTTCTCGAACTCGTCGCTCTTGCTCTTGAGCTCCACCACTAGCCTATCTATCTCATTCGACTTGAAATCCACCAGGGTAAGTAACTGCTGAATCTTCACCCGGTGTTGTTCTTGGGCTGATGTGGTATCTTCATGGGCCTTCTGCAATAATTCTTCCAACTGGCTCTTCTGCAACTGTAGTTCTGCGGCCTCTTTTCTTGCTTGCACGAGCAGCCGTTCATTGGCACTGAAAGCAGAAGATACTTGTGAAGATAAACTCTTGAATTCCTCCTGAAGTCGCTCGGCAGTAGAAGCATTGTTCCACCGGGCCTTCCTCAGAGACTCCTCGGCCTTTATGGCCCTCTGCTCTTGCTCAACCTTTGCAGCCAGTACTTCTGCTATATCAGCCTCTAATCTTTGAGATTGCTCCTGGAGTTCATTCTCCAGATTATCGACATTGGCCTCCAGATCACTTATAATAGACAGATGTGCTGAACACTCGTACTGCATCCTGAGCTGCTCTCTCAGTTGTGTTTGTTCCAGCCTCGAAGAGATGTCATGGTTCTCTTGCTTCAGAATCTCATAATCAAGTGCAAGCTGCTCCATTTGCATCTCAAGATCCTCACGGTCTTTCTTGTACAGCTCGATTTCATCGCTCAGTTCAAGAATCTTCTCTTGTAGTTCCGAACTAGCGATGCCATCACTCTTCTTCACCAATGCATCCAGCATAAGCTCGTCTTCTTTCTCTTGGTACGAGCTTGTTTCAGACATGTCCATCTTGTGTCCAACACAGTGCACATTTGACAGTGCATGCTCATATTCTGCCTCCTGGGGATCCTCTACTGTTTCTTCTTGCAAAATGGACATATCTCTATTCTTCTGCTCCAGCATTTCATCGAGATCCTTCACAGCCAGAAGCAGCTCAGAGTTGGATTCCTGCATTTTCTGTAGCTGTACACGCAGATCTGCGTTTAAATTCTTCTCATGGCCCAGCTCTTGCTTCAGCTCCTCAACCTGAGACCAGGGATCTTCCCCGTCTGACAGCCGTTTACCTGATCCATTTGCATCATGGATGGTCTTCTTCATCCCTTTAAGGCCTTCACATTCTCTTCGGAGTGCGTCCCTCTCATCCCTCAAGCTACTCATTTCCTTGGAAAGGTCTTGCCCTCGCCTACTCTCTTTCACGATTTGCTTTCTGAGTGTCTGCAACTCCATGTCTGAGACATCCAGTTTTCTTGTCAAAGTCCCTATCTCACTTCTCAGCTTCTCTACATCATCTTCTGCACCCCTCAACCCCGTCTCACCCGAGTTGCTCGTCGACCCATCCGTGCTAGCATCGGGAGCTGAGCTTCCTGACCAGTCACCAGAGCTCAACGGGTTTCTCGAGGGGGCATTGTTGGCAAACGGCGAGAGGACATTGGTCGCATCCTGAAGAAATGTGCTATGCATGTTGGCACTGGTTTTGGGAGTGAATCTTCCTGAACTCCCATCTGAACCCGACAACGAAACGGCGTCAAAGCCATTGGCATTGTGGAGGTGGCCGGCTGGCTCAACAGACGCCGGCATATTTCTTCTCAAGGGAAACCTCATCCCTGGTGGTTTGCTTATCACCAAACCATCCTGTACAAGAAAGCTGTCAGTTACTATCTGATGAACAAAGGGGAAGATCACATAACACATACACCGTTCAGTTCTAAATTCTCCCCCTTCTCCACAGGAATGAGAAATTCAGATCTCAAACAAAAAGCGTCACACCGCATATGTGACCCCCCAAAATGATCAAATCGGAGAAATCTGGCTTCCCTTTTTCTTTGCAATATGCTTAGCATGCCAAAAGCTCTCTTTCTTGGCCATCAACAGAAATGAAACAGAGCAATGCAATGATGATGGATCGAAAAGGGAAAGCTCTCAAGGACTCTTCTTCCCCAGTAGGCCTCGCTGGTTACTTACATGCACAGGGCTCATCGAATCGGCAGCAAGCGACCTCGCCTTCTCGGCCTCCTCGTCCTCGCACCGGCTCAGCTGGCTCTGCAGCGTCCTCCGCGGCGATGACTTTGCCGTGTCGCCGTTCTCACTGCCGCAGCAAAGAGCAGGAATCAGTAACCAAATACACAATCAACGCCTGAACCAAAGCAAATGCATCATGCCTAAGGCTCACACCGAAATGCAGCAGGCACCGCTTCCTAAATGAATCTGGTTGCGATGGCACAACACAATGCAGGTAGCAGCAATGTCTAAGTGAATCTGGTTGATGTGAGATGAGATGAGATGAGATGAGATGATCTCTTAAAGCTCGGACCAGAATGCAGCGGATGTGTCTAAACTAATCCCCAACCAACGCGACGCAACACAGCCTACCTCCCGTCGTCACCGCACCCACCGCCGGCACCACCCACCACCCGCTGGATGGTCACCTGTCACAAGGAACAGCAGCAGCAACCATCAAAGTCAGGAACCGTGAGCGCGTCGCCGTCACAGGTCACAGGAAAAAACGCCGCGAGCTTTTTAAGAGGGAGGGCGGAGATCGGTGCTCACGTGCAGCAGCGCGCCGGGCGCGGGGCTGCCCTTGAGGGGGAGCGTCACCGCCGACGGCTTGAACGCCTCCGCGTACTCGGCCATGTTCACCGTCGCCTCCCCCAGCAGCGCCGCTTTGCTCGACCCCTGCAGCACGCACCGCACGGCATTGCCGGGTCAGAACAAATCGAGCAGCACAGTCGCTTGGATTGATTAATGTGGGGCCGGTCGGTCGCTCACGGTCTCGTAGACGAGGAACTGGTAGATCTTGTCGACGGCGGCCGGCTTGCCGGAGGGCAGCTTGGTGGCCTCGAAGATCGGGGCGGGCCACCGGCAGGCGCCGTCGGCGACCTCCGCGCGCTCCGTCCGCGCCGTGGGCCGGCCGGCGTCCTGCGGCGTCACCACCACCGTCATGGACTCCCACCCCAGCTCCGGCACCTGCAGGGACACGCGCGCTCCGTCCGTCACGCCTCAAATCGAACGCGAAAAACCAGAACAAAAACGAAAAACTCTGCTTCTTCCGGGGGGGATCGTGCCTGGGTGGCGTGGAACTGCAGCTTGAACACGGCCTTGGCCTTGCCCGCGCCGCGCCACCTCGCCGACTTGAACATGCCGTCGGCAGCGGGCGCGCTCGAGAGGAATCAGCCAAGAAGCCACCAACCACCCCGCAACAGAACCAGACGAAATCTTGCTCGCTCTTCTCGGCCGGCCGGCTAGTCCGTCACGCCTCGATCGACAGCGGCATTGCAATGCCGTGCGCGCGAATCCGGTGACGCCAGGCTTGGCATTACGGTGCGGTGCGGGTGGTGGTTAGTTAGAGCGGCGAGAGCGAGACCAGCAGCGGCACCACATGGAGGCAGCGGCAGAGCACGCATGTAGAGTGGGAGGGAGGGAGGGAGGGAGTGGCCAGTGGGTGACACCGCAGGCAAGCAAGAAAGCAGGGGCACACCACCGGTGGACAGATCTAGTGAGAGAAAGCACACTACGGCTCTGCTTTGCTCTCTCTCTCTCGCTCTCTGATTTGGGGGTTTAGGGAATGGAGAGGAGAGGGGGGGGGAGAGAGAAGGTTCGGAGTGTATAAAAATGGTGGTCAATTGATTTGGGGAAAAGGGTAATGGAGATTTATTTAGTTAGAGCTGGGTGGGAGGAGGGCGACTGGGAGATGGAGACGGATATAAATCTGGAGCCGCCATTGCGTGAGCTTCACAGCTGCGGTGCGCCGGCAGGGAGGAGACTGATCACACTACACTCACTGACCCTCTGGGCCGTGCTGTGTGGACCTGCCGACGGCAATTCTTCTTCTTTCTGTGAAAGAAGCGTGGACGTGCGAGCGACTTACTTGAGACCTACTAATCCAGCTTCTTTGCTGGCTTAGCAAAGGGGTTAGTGAGTGAGTGTTGTCGATGTTTGTTTGTTTGTTTGTTTACGTTTAGAAAGAGTGTTGTCGATGTTGATGTGAAACCGTGAGACGGTGCGATCTTGCTTTCACTCTCGTGCGGGCCTCATGGGAATCTGAATCATGGACCCGCGTGATTTGCGTATGTTTTACTCCCTCCGTTTCTAAATATAAGACATTTTAGAGATTCCATTATAGACAACATACGGATGTATATAAACATATTTTAGAGTGTAGATTCACTCATTTTGTTTTGTATGTAGTCTATAGTGAAATATCTAAAAGGTCTTATATTTAGGAACGGAGGGAGTAATAAACAAACCCGTGAGAAAGACCTCGCGGTTTTTCTCGAAATGTTTTGGTTGGGTTCGATTGGATGCGTGAGGGGTGTGTTCGGTGAATAATCTGCTGGGTTTATTTTTACAGGAATAACAAGATAATTCGCGGTGTCGTTTCAACGCAGAGTGTTTTTTTTTTTCAGTTTTGCTACTAAAGCACATCTAGATGCTCTAAGTATTGCATATCTAAGTCCTATGTCATTTTATGTTAAGATTCGTGTAAGCATTTTTTTCCTCATCATTTCTAGTTTGATTGAGTCACTTAGATGTGCAATAACTAAGGCACATTTAGATATGTCCTAGACAGATCTTTTTTTTTTACTTGGAACGCAAGAGTGTTGAATTGTATACATGGAAGCATTGTATTTTCAAGTCAACATCCACGAAAGTTATGACGTCACTGTAGCTTGGAGTTTAGTGAAAGGCAAAAACATGTATATATATATGCATCTTCTAATATATTAGCATCGACAAATCAATCTTGCAGCAATATTAGCGTAGTTAATATCTATCGAAATTGTCCGTCGTCCTCTCGTTGATGCATGTCTGTCGCTAGTGATGCCTAAAAACAGCAATGAATAGGTCCAAGCAATGGTTCTTGCTCGCTCATGCAGATCACCATCAGTATAGAATGCCCACGTCATCTTCCTTCGTTACCATGGGCGAAGAAAGAGAAAACCGTGTCAGTTATCATATTTAATACACGAGCGGCCTAACGTATTGATCGGGTTATCAAATAATGGTTAGCATGGTCAAGTCGAAAGTCGGAATAGGATTTTCATCCAGCACTACCTCGATTTCCTCGCACCCCCGATAGTGAGATTTTCCCTTAGGTTTTCCAATATCAATGACAACTGCCTTGATGCCCTTCAAAGAGGCATCACTTTGAAGCATCAACGGATAGCGAGACAGTTGGTTTTTTACTTGTTCGCGTGCATGATGGGGAGGGAGCCCTGCTACACGTACGACAAATTTCGTACGATTTACATATTTGTGGATGGGTAAGATGACATCGTACGAAAATCGTATGCACCTTTTATTGTACGCACAACAATTTCGATGGGGAGGCTACCTTGTATCCGTTGGCATCAAGTCTCATGTGCCTATGCTGACGGGGGCGAGCAAACTTTCTTCGATTCATGGCCGCCATCATCGACTGTCCATCATGTGTTGTGGAGGTTATGTACATAACCATTTTATTGTGTAGAAGTGAAGTCAGCATGTAGTGTCATGGGATTACAAGGATGCCTCACAAAAGGTGGTTCTTGTGTGTTATGACCTCCGATCGTCACGATGGGTTTTGTCTCCTCAAGGTGTGCAATTGGAAAGTGTCTCTATATGGGCAAGTGCATAGTGGGTCACAGTTCAAGACCCTATTTCTAGATTGTGATAATGACTAGATTGTAAAGAAAAAACATGTCTATTACAAGGAATGGCGCTACACGTAAAAAATAACCAGTATTTCAACAAACGGAAATATTATAGTCGCTTCAACAACAAAAGAACACCCACTCGGACCTTCTGCTCACCATGGTGCTCCACTAGTCTTCCTTGGGCGCATTGAAACCGTGAGGACGGGTAGACCGTGCGATCTTGCTTTTGTTCATGTGGGTCTCATGGAATCTAACTTATGGAGCCACGTAATTTGTGTATTTCAATAGACCCATGGGAAATACATCGCAGGTGTTTCTCGAAATGTTTTCATGGATTGGCTTGGATGCGCAAGTGGTGTGTTTGGTGAATAATCCGTGGGATTTATTTTTATAAGGACAAAAAGATAAAAAGAAAACTATGGTGCGCTTGAAACAAGGGGGTTGTTGATTTTTTTGTCCAGCATTGTGTTTCTAGGTCAACATCCATGAAGTGTTGAAGATATGCCCTAGAGGCAATCATGTATGATGATATTTTCCTATGTGTTTATGAATAAAGATA
>CBMN010761399.1:0-14337 GCA_000582825.1 Hordeum pubiflorum
TCACACGACACCACTAAAGGAAGAACAACATACATATCATCAAAATATTGAACGAATACCAACTTCACGTGATTTACTTTAACAAGACACGTCACATGTCCTCAAGAACAAAAGTAACTACTCACAAATCATGTTTATGTTCAAGATCAGAGGTGTAATGAATATGCTTAATAAGGATCTGAACATATAATCTTCCACCAAATAAATCAACTAGCATCAACTACAAGATGTAATCAACACTACCAGTAACCCATAGGTACCAATATGAGGTTTTGAAACAAACATTGAATACAAGAGATGAACTAGGGTTTGAGATGAGATGGTGTTGATGAAGATTGGCCCTCCCACGATGGAGGAAGCTTTGGTGATGTCGAAGTTTCGATTTCCCCCTCCCGGAGGGAAGTATCCCCGGCGGAAGGAGAGCAAAAGTGCTCCTGCTCAGGTTCCGCCTCGAGACGGCTGCGCTTCATCCCCAAAGTTATCCCTTCATTTTTTCTAGGTCAAAGACCTCATATAGCCAAAGGGGGGCACCGGAGGCCTGCTGTGGGCCCCACAAGGTAACAGGGCACGACTTGGCGGTGGTCGCGCCCTGTTGTCTTGTGGACAACAGGTGTGCCCCCTCCGGTAGTTATTCGTTCCAGTATTTTTATATATTGAATAAAAAATCTCCGTGAAATTTCAGGTCATNNNNAGCTCCGTAGAATAGCTATCTCTGTTGTAGCTCTTTTAGATCCAAAATTCCAGCTGCCGGTAATTTCCCCGTCCATGTAAATCTTGTAATTTAAGAGAGAAAAGACATTAGAATTGCATCATAAAGGAAAATAATGACCAAAAATATTATAAATAATAGTAGGAAAACATGATGCAAAATGGACGCATCACCAACTAGCTCTGCGCTTCATTCACCTTCTGTTTTAAGTTAACTTGCAACACCAACATCTGCTATCCACTCTTTGAATTTATGAATGAATTCTGAAAACACAAGGATTTTTTATTTTCTTTTAGAAAAGCATGAACATTTTTTATTTTTTCCAACATTTTCTGAAAGTGGGAACATATTTTGAATAAGAAAAAGAACTTGAAAAGAACAAAAAAGAAAAAGGATAGAAAGGAAAGAAGAATCAGAAAAAACAAATAGGAAAAATAAAAAATAAAAGAATAAAAACCAGCTCGAGAACTTCCTTGAAGGTTCGTAAAACCGATAATAACCAACTTGGGACCTCCTAGAAGGTTCCTAGGACCGGGATTGCTGGAACGCGGCCAACCCAGGTCGTCGCTCGCTGGCCAACTCACTAAAGGTTGTCTATATGAAAGATCTGTTGTATAGGGTTTCCTTGTTTAGGCTCCTTTGATTCAAAGGAATTTTCATAGGAATTTTGGAGAATTAGAATCCTTAGAAATTTTTGTTATGTTGGTCATTTTATTCAAAGGATTGAATTATAGATTTTTTTTCCCCAAGGATTGTTTATACTACCTCTCATAAGATTTCTAGCATCCGCTCAAACCTCTTTGAAAGAATTCATTTTTTTATGATGCAATCAAACAAGAAAAAAAACTTGTAGAATGAGATGAGCCTGACATTCCAATCCTATGTATTTTCTGTTCCCGCGTTTTCACAACCATGCAGATCAACGAGGCTGGGAGAGGGGCTGGCTATGCCTCGCTTATACGGTCTTTTACAATGCAAGGTGCTTAGATAAATAAACTAGTTTTCTCTAAGCACTGGTGCTTATTTATAGATGATAACCGCTTAATTAGGCAAATCCTCTATGAAAATAGGCACTACTACTATAGAAGAATCCGGTTTATTTTCTTAAGCGTCTCCACAAGCACCTAAAATTGTAGGAGGCCTAACGAGGTGGAAGGCAGCGTCGTGTCAAGGACACAATACTAACGAGTCGAACGTTCCTTTCAAATTTCGTTGTTCGCCCATTCGTTTTTTTACATCTGTTAATATTTTTAGAAAATATTCTAAATACACATATTCTGAAACTTAAATTTACTGAAATTTTGGTAAAACTCACAAACTTGAAATACGTTAACATAGTGTAAAACAATTGTTAGCGCCATCTTTTTTAAATGTTGATAGCATTCAAAAAAATGTTTTTGACATTTAAAAGTTTAACACATGTGGAAAAAAGTGCTTAACAAATTTAAAAGAAGAGTTCAAAACA
Organism: Hordeum pubiflorum; assembly: GCA_000582825.1. NCBI lineage: Eukaryota > Viridiplantae > Streptophyta > Magnoliopsida > Poales > Poaceae > Hordeum > Hordeum pubiflorum. The sequence goes on from CBMN010761399.1 coordinate 2,175, forward strand.
TATATTTGAAAAATGTTAATCATGTATTTACAAAATATTAAATGTGTACAAACATGTCCAGATGTGCGAAAAATGTACAGTATATTTAAAAAGCTTATCAGGTATTTATAAAATTTTATGTTGTTTATCTATACGAAAAATACACAGTGTGCGTGAAAGAAAAGCAGACATAAAAAACATATATCTGAAAAAATGTTAAAACGTGTATAAAATGTTCTGATGTATACAAAACATGTAAAATTTATGTGAAAAAATAGATATGAAAACATATATTTCAATTTTTTTGCTAATATTGTATTTAAAAAATGTGAGATGTGCATAAAAGTAATGTTCGGAATGTGTATGGAAATCGTACAACGTGTATAAAAAATATTCCTGATGTATATGAAAAATGTGCATTGTGTGTGGAAAAAGTAGTCATCCGTTGGGGAAAAAACCCGAGGAAGAGGAAAAAAAACAAAAAAAAAACAAAAAAAAACAAAGAAACATATAAAACATGGAGAAATCGATTAAAATGAGAAAGAAACGATGAAAACTGAAGGAAAAAATCTGAAGAAAATGATAAAAACCGTAGAAAACCAAAGAGAAACAGAAAAAAGAAGAAAAAACCCATTGAAACTGAACAGTGTAACGATTGGAAAACACGCTGCAGTGTTAGCCAGCGCGATGAATATGCTTCATGCGTGATCGAAGCTATACTTGAAATAAGAGATATAACTTTTGGGGACCTCCTATGTGTCGCGTTTTGCGACAAATAGTCGGCGACATACACACTGAAGTCGCGCTCGGCCGGGCCTTAGTGTTTGTTGTACCAACGCACAACGAAATTGCCTAAAAAAGAGAGTGCGCTTTTGAGGATATGAACCGCAACCGTTTCGCTCGAGACCGCTAGATGCTGGTCATTAGAGCGGACGGGCACTAGTGTCTACAAAACAACATGAAACATTAAAGAACTAAAACAACAACACTTGATCCCGAAATATATGAAACACAATCACTTTTAAGAAAAATGAATTTCGAAGCCCAGATATTTTTCATTGAAAACTCAATTTTTTTGAAAAAAATGATAATTATTTGAATCTGTGAACAATATTTTGAAAATAGGGACAATTCTTGAAAACATTTACATTTATTGAAAATCTGAACTAAATATGAAAACACGGTCGTTTTTTGATTCTGTGAACAATTTTTAAGAATGGGAACATTTTGTGAAACTCCAAACATTTTTTAAATTGTGGAATAATCTCGAAGACGCATTTTTTTAATTTCTGAACAGATTTTGAAGCCGGGGACAATTTCTAAAGGACACGAACATTTTCATAAACATGAATATTTTTTCAAAATGCTAGCATTTTTTTGGAATTCCTACTTTTTAAGAAACATACAATTTTTAAGAATGTGAATAAATTAAAATTTTAAAGGTCTTACACTTCTGAATTTACTAAAGAAAGAAAGAAAAGAGAAATAAACATAAGCAAAAAAAGAACAAAATAAAATAAAAATATATAAAAGGAAAAAAATCAATAAAAGAAGAAAAGGTTCAAGAATCTTCCGAAAGGTTTCCCAAACCGGTAAAAACCAGCTGGGAAGCCGTCTAGAAAGTTCTCAAAAATGGGATCGGTGGAAGCTTGCTCACCGCTCGATCGTCGTCAGCGTCATATAGGTTTTCCTAGCTTTTGCGGCTTAGCGATGCCCGAAAGAAAAAGGTCCTATGTGTCGCTTTTTGCAACAAATAGTCGTTGTTTAGTACGCACGGAGCCGCGATGGACTGACCCATTTGCGGATATTGTACTACCATGTCGCGCCAAAGAAAATTGTCCCAGAAGGTAAAGCATTTGAACATGGACGCTCTAATTTGATATAGCGGGATGCTAGTCACTAGAGCTAACGGGGGCAGGTTTTATAGTTAGACAATGTGGCATATCATCCTGGGCATTCGGGCATTTCGGTTCGGGTAGTTCGGTTTATGGGTATTCTGCCAAAAAAAATACCTGAACCCAAGTTACCCAAAATTTTGTTCGGGTAATTCGGGCAGGGCCGGCCCTGGTGTATGGCCGGAGGGGCGACGGCCCAGGGCCCAAGTCGGAGGGGGCCGCATGATGTAATACATATGTAGTATATAGTCCAACAAAAAATAGGTAAGAAAAAAATCATGGGAGAAAAGAAACGAGGCCCATCAGATAGCTAGTAGCGATTAGCGAAACGTCAGTGCGTCCTGACGGGGAGTTCCTATACGCCGCTCGCCGCGCCAGTCGGGGCTGCCCACATGGCGACCCCCGACTGGGCCGGCCCAGTAGGCGCGCGACAAAAAATTTTTAATTCTTTTTTCCTTTTCTGCTTATTTCTTTTTTTTCTCTTTTGGGTCAATTTTCTACCCGTTTTCTTTTTTTGTATCAAAACAAACAAACGTTGAATTTCAGAATCATTTTTTGAAAACATGAACGTTTTTTAAAACAGAGAACAAATTTCAAAACAGGAACAATTTTTTAAAGGATGAACATTTTTTGAATCTTGAGACCAAATTTTTAAACCAAAAACAATTTTGAAAAATCCTGAACAAATTTGGAACCGCGAACAATTTTTTAAAGCACGAACATTTTTTTTTAATTTTGAGAACAAAATTTTGAAACGGAGAACAATTTTGAAAACCCCGAACAAATTTGGAAGTGTGAACAATTTTTTAAAAGCAGGAACATTTTTTTAATCTTGAGAACAAATTTCGGAAATGAGAACAATTTTGAAAAATCCTGAACAAATTCATAAACGTGAACAATTTTTGAAAACCTGAACAATCTTGGAATCTTGAGAACAAATTCCGAAAAACAAGAACATTTTTCGGAAAACATTTTAAAAAATCCAGAACTTTTTTTGAAAATCCAGAACATTTTTCTAAAAAGCAAAAACATTTTTGAATTGGAAGAACAATTTTTAAAATCCAGAACATTTTTTGAAAATCCATAACATTTTTCTAAAAAATCAGAAATCTTTTCTGAATTTGAAGAACATTTTCTGAAAATCTTGAACATTTTTCTAAAAAGCAAAAACATTTTTTGAATTTTAAAAATATTTTTTGACAATTCCGAACATTTTTTGAAAATTCAGAATTTTTTTCTAAAAACCAAAAACATTTTTCGAATTTGAAGAACAATTTTTGAAAGTCCCCGATTTTTTTTGAAAATCCAGAACAGTTTTTTTAAAAAGCAGAAACATTTGTATAATTTGAAGAACATTTTTTGAAAATCCAGAACACTTTTCCAAAAAGCAAAAACATTTTCTGAATTTGAAGAAAAATTTCCGAAAATCCAGATTTTTTTTAAAAAATCCATAACATTTTTTGAAAATCAACAACATTTTTGAAACAGAAACAGGAAAAAAATAGAAAAGAATAAAGAAAAAAGAAAACGAAAAAAACAAAAACCGGTTCAGGGAACCTTCTAGAAGTTTTCCAAAACCGGAAAAAACCGGCTGGGAACATCCAGAAGGTTCCCAAAACCGGGGGCGTTGTAGCGGTTAAACGGGCCGGCCCGTTGCATCGCTCGCTGTTGTATCCCCCTGTGCGAAGCCCCGACATTACGACGCAATGAGCGTCCAATAGGGTTTTTCGTCCTGACGCTAGTTGAAGGGACGGCGCCACGGCCGCTCGTTTCGCCCCCGTGAAACAAATCAATCCAAGATCTCATCGAGTCATCGTTTCGCTAATTAGCTCGTGCGGTCGTGCCTTCGTCGCTCGTCGGTTCGTCTTCGTCATTCGTCCTCTTGTCGCTTGTCGTTGGGCGCCTCAGCCGTCGCTGGTTGTCGCTGCTGTGCGCGCCGCGCGGCTGCCCGGCAATCTGGCCAGGCCTGCATCTGGTGTCCATCAAGGCGGCAATATGTTGAGTCGTGAGCGCACCACAGTACCATGTTCCTGATCCATCTCCCTAAACCCAAATTTCAGTAGTTTCTTTTATTCTTTAGTACGTATTCTGGTATTCAACTATTTGATTATTCATCCATGATTCATTGTCTAATTTCAGTGTACAGTAAGTTTTAAAATTTTAATGTATAATTTTCTAATTCATTCTTTCACAGTAAGTATTCAACCATCCTAATTTTTTGTTATTCTGTGTATGTCTAGGATTCCAATCATCCGATGTATATATCGTAATTCTTTGTATCCTTTTTCCTTCATAATTATAGGACATTAGTCTGCCATGTTGCCTAAAAAGCATTTGTTGGGTGCTGAAAAAAGGAGAAAAAAATAAAATTATCTGAAAATTCAACCACTGAGGGGTTCTTTGAATAAGTACTTTACATCTTCAAGCAATTTTGCTGACATTGAAGAACAATGGCAACAAACTAATCCCGAGGACAATGTTGATCTTGATTGTGCCCTTAATGACTTTGCATCAAGAAATGCCCAAAGAAATTTTTTCTGAAGCACCGAAGTATTATCGTTGTCAATGGAGTCCGTCCAATATGGTTTTTATTTGAGGTAATCATGTCATGTTAGTTTTACTTTTACTATCTTTTTAGTATTTATGTCGTAATATGTTTATGTAACGCACACGCATATATATTTATGGTCTTAAGACATAGGGGTCCATGTCGTCGAGTTCGCCTAGGGCCTCCCAAAACACAGGGCCGGGCCTGAATTCGGGTACCCAAAACCCCCGAAATATTCGTAGTACTCATCAGCTTTTGGTATGAATATTTTGGATAGTATGGGTATTTTAGTTAGTATGGGTAACATGACAGTGTAATAATAGCATGAATAATTTGGGTATTATTGGTATTTCGGATTTTCTAGACTGGAACCCGAACCCTAATCCAAAAACCAAATAGAGAGGAAATGAGAACAGAACCCTAACCCGATACACAAATTACCCTACATTTCGGTTAGGGTACCCAAACGCCCAGGGTGAGCGGCATATTAAAAGAAGCTAACAACAACGCCAAATTATGAAAACAACTGCGAATCATTTATTTATTATTGGAAAAAGTCAATTTTTTATAACATGAATATTTTGTATAGTTGTGTGAAAAAATTGAAACTCGAACATTTTTCAAAAATCTTGAACACTGCTTTGAAAAAACAAACATTGTTTTTGGACAATTTGTGAAAAGCAAACATTTTTTGGTAACACAATCAATTTTTAAAAAACCAGGAACACTGTAACAAACATATTTTCGAATTTTTGAACATTTTTTAAAACACAACCTTTTTTGAAATCTGAATATTTTTTGAAATCACTAACAATTTTTTAAAACTAGGAGGTACTGTAGCCAACATTTTTCCAAACGTGAACTTTTTTGACTATATAATCATTTGTTTAAAAAACGAATATTATTCAAATTTCTGAAGATTTTCTGAAAGTGAACTTTTTTAGAATTCTCGAACAATTTTTAAAATTCAAACACTTTTTTTGAAAAATGGGAACATTTTCTGAATTTGAACATTTTTTTGGACGAGAAAATAAATTAAAGTTACAGATATTTTTTCTTCAAAAAGTAAACATTGTTTGAACATTCTGATTTTTTTTGAATTTTTTGATTTTATAAAGAAAGTAAACTAGATTTTTTTAATCTTTTGATTTTGCCTGGTTTTCCCTGCATTTTTTGAGCAATTATTTCGTGAAGTAGAGCTGAGATTCTTACAAATAGGAAATTCTGTGCTTCCACGTGTAGCACAGATGTACTTCTCGAAAAGGGGAAAAAATCTGTTAAAAACACATATTTACTTTTGCGAGAAACACAATTGTGCCTCTTGAAAAATCACAATTGTGCTTCTCGGAAAGAGAAACAAAATATGTGCTTCCCTGAGAAGCGCGAAATTGCTTCTCTGAAATCACAACTGTGCTTCTTTGAAAAAACAAATCTATGCTTTCCGATAAGCGAAGAAAAATGAAAAACCACATCCATGCATCCGGGCTCTGACTTTTTTCTTCGTTATTCCTTTTTTGGTTGCCCTTTTTTTGGCTTTGTTTTTTTAGGCATGTTTTTTTGGGTTTTGGCTTCCATTTTTTGGTGAAAAAAATGTTTGTTGACCTATTAATATGATATCTAGTTTTAAAAATCTCGACGTGAGAAATCCAAAAATGAAAACGATTCAGGATTTAAACGTACAGTTTAAGATATAAAACGCTTTGAATAAAGGAATGTATGGAAAAAGGACTCCACTACAAATCTATGGCAAATCCTTCTCAGTTTATTTTTTTATTGAGATTCAAACTAAAATTGCTATCATCCCATCAATATAAATGTCATAAAAACGTCAAATTCACCATGTTTAAAAAATCTAACATCAGATTTTTTAGTGTTTACGAAAAGAAAACACCCAGATTACATAAGTAGCGCACATGCTCCAGGGCCCAAGCCCATATGACTGTATCAAGGCTTGGCTCTCACTCTCCAGATTATTCGGCTCACGAAACCAGAACCATTCCTCTATAACAAACACCAGTACACCACCTAGGCTTAACCCTTATCTCCTCTCCCCTCCCCCCCTTCTCTCTCTCTCGTCTCGTCCTCATCCCCTACCCATCTCCTAGGGTTTTTACCCACCATGGCAATGGCATCGCGCGCCGTCCTCTTCTCCCGTCTATCGCCGCTCCCCGCTGCGGCCTCTCGCTTCCTCCTCCGCCCTCTCGCCGCCGCCGCCAGCCTCCTCCCGGCGGCGACCTCGCCCGTCCCGGCGGCGGCGCGCGGGGCGGTGCGATGCTTCGCCACACAGCCGGCGACGTCGTCGCTGCGGGACTCCTCGCCCAACTGGAGCAACCGGCCGCCTAAGGAGACGATCCTCCTCGATGGGTGCGACTTCGAGCACTGGCTGGTAGTCATGGAGCCGCCCGCGGGCGACGCCGCTAATCCCGATGTCACGCGAGAAGAGATCATCGATAGCTACATCAAGACCCTCGCCCAGGTCGTCGGAAGGTATCTCCGTAACCATTTCTAGCATCTTCATCTTGTTGTGTTGAACGGGTGATGTAGCGTATGGATGGGATGCGCAGCGCGCTCTTGTTGTGTAGATTGATTCTCCTGCATTTTATATCGGGGTTTGTCTCACTAATGTTTAGTTCAGGGGAATTTGGTTGTTGCACGGGTTATTGTTTGGATCTGAACAAGTCTAGGTATAAGTAATATAATACGACTGTAAGGGCTTTTGCTCGGTTGATCTTGTATCAAATGCGATTACGTTGTCAGTTTGTTATGTCTGGTGTGAGCTAAGAAGCACAGATTCGGAGACACGGACACGGTGATGCCCATATTCAGCATTCCAAAAACAACCATTCGGTGATGCTGCCAGTATATGTATTAAAAAATGCCATGTACTATATAGTTAAATTAAAATAATTAATGAGGAAACGAGATGAGATATTGGTAAACTAGCAGGATCTGTACACCAGGCTGCCCTTCAGTCTCACTCATGGATGTTGGCTACTTGCGGTGGCACTCCAGATGGCATCCTCCCTAACAGCAAGCAACAATCAACACCCAAAAGCAGCACCAACATTCAATCAAAGTACAGCATCATGCAGCTACTCAAAAAACGCAAGCAGGCAAGCAGCAATGGCATGGCCACATGGGGAAGCAAGCAGCAATCCCACCGTACTAGGACGGCCAATCGGCTGAATCTACCATATCCATGCTTTTGAGGGTGTGAGTTTGTGTGTTTATGTAAATGGAGAGTGCTTTGTTTCTGTGTCTATGTTCTGCTGGGCGGGCACTTATTACTGGCAAAAGTAATGTCGGGATTATGGTCTCTGTTACTGCCCTTGTTGCTCTAGTGTGATTTGGAATTTGGGATCTTTCAGGGTGTTGGTAATCTTGTCTTATTTGATGAAGACATGGATCTGCCGATCTTCATAGTCACGGGGTGCAATACCTGCGCTTTGTTATTTGGCTTGATTTATGTTATATTTTGAAATATGGTTCGTGTTACCTTTATCTAAAATTTACTTCTGTTTTCATGTTAGCCTTATGCACATTTTGGTTTCCGGGTATGCAATGTTGGTTTCCCCCCATTTTTCTTATCATTTCTAATCTATGTACCGTGGCACGTATTAACTTCTTTTAATGTTCCAGTGAGCAAGAAGCTAGGCAGAAGATATACTCGGTGTCAACTCGTCATTACTTTGCTTTTGGTGCCCTTGTATCTGAAGAACTCTCATATAAACTTAAAGGTATTAATGCTTTATGAAGTGGTCTTGAGGATGTTCCAATGCATAATGCACTCAATTAGAAACATTCTTTCTTGAATCTTACACCGCTTATCATTCACAGAGCTGCCCAAAGTCCGCTGGGTTCTCCCTGATTCGTACCTCGATGTCAGAAATAAGGACTATGGAGGTAATTACATAGGATAATGCTGACCTTCTGATTACTCATGGGGTGTCTTTTTTTCGCTTTTCTGTATCTATTGTGTGGTTTGTTGCCTTCTCTTCTGAGCTCAGTATAATTACCATGGTACTTCTAAATAAGCAATTCAGACCTGCATGCTCTTTTTGTAGAACACATAGTGATATGCAAGCAGTCTACTTGAACTTAACACTGGTCATTGATCCGAATGATCAAAGCAAGATTTAGGGTTAGATATCAGATGTGGAGCCGATGTTTAACCGACTGTATGTTGGTTATAAGATGTATTACGGTAATCTGAACATTGTTGTTTCATGAAATGTAGTTTTACAGTTGCATGACCATCCATTATCTGCTTCTATGATGTCTGTATGTGATCATTAGGAATATGAATATGATTGTTCTTCACGGGGAGGTAAAATAGGGTTGATTTTTTCACACTCTCATATGTATGTTTTCTGCATGGAATCGGACAAATTAGGAGCTGCCCTTTCTAATCTGATAGCCTTGACATAGCACTAGCATATGTCAGTATCTTGCATTTTGGGTAAGTTTTAACATATCAATGTTTGACCAAATATCTAGCACGCACATCGCTAAGCAACACCAGATAATGTTTGGGGCCGAACCTGTTCATTTTTCATGTACACTTGTGTGAGAACTAACTTTAATGGGGTGAGCTTGGGCTTACTTATCATTGCTGAAAGCATGTGACAGGAATTGGTGAACAAATCTACAAACACTTGATACTTCACACCTTCTGTTTCAGGGGAACCTTTTATAGGTGGGGAACCTGTTCCTTACGATCCTAAATATCACGAGGAATGGGTGAGGAACAATGCCCGTGCCAATGACAGATCTCGGCGCAGTGATAGGCCCCGCAACTTTGATAGGTCAAGGAACTTTGAGAGGAGAAGGGAGAACATGCAGAACTTCCAGAACAGAGATGCACCTCCTGGGCAGCAGGGTTTTAACGGCCCTCCACCTGGCCAGAACCCAGGCAGCATGTCTCCACCTCCACCTCCTAGTCAGAACCGTGGCAATGTGCCTCCACCATATACTCCAGGTGGTCCATCAAATTACCAGCCCCAAATGCAGAACCCACAGGCAGCATACACACCGGGTGGTGCACCCCAAATGCCGAACCCACAGACAGGGTACACACCGGGCGGTGCACCCCAAATGCCAAACCCAAAGACAGGGTACACACCGGGCGGTGCACCCCAGATGCCAAACCCACAGACAGGGTACGCACCGGGCAGGGCACCCCACATGCCGAACCAACAGGCGGGCTACATGCCCAGTGGTGCTTCTAACTACCAACAAGGTGGACCTGCTGGGCATCAGGGAGGTAACCAAGTTTACCCAGGAGGCAACATGGCTGGCGGCCCTGGACCAGCACACCCAGGCAGCAGTCCTGGATATCAAGGTGCCAACTCACCCCCTCATGAAGGTTATGGCTATCCTGGCGGCTACAACAGCAGTGCACCAGGTGGCTATAATCAACAATAAGGCTAAGGATGAAGCAACGTAAACTACCAATGAGGTGCCACTGAAACTCAAATGAACTTATTTTCCTGGGAAGCGTTGCCAGTATAATTCCGTAGAAGATACAATGTGCAGTAGTATACATCCAACTATTGTTATGGGATATTTTTATTTATTCTCCTTCAAATAACCTAAATATTCTGTGATGCTGAACTTATAATGTGCAATATTGCCAATGATTTAGTTGTACACTCTGCAATTTGCTATCCGAAGTGGTAGGTGGTTAGTTTAATGGGTCCATTGAGCTGTGCTATCTGTTTCCTGCTGTCATCATGTATTCTTAACTTCTATGCTGCTGAAGCATGTAGGCAGTTAGTAAATTTTAGTGGTTAAGGAGTACTTGAAGTCAAACTTTTTAAGTTTGATCATTTATATATAGAAAAATATGTCAATATCTTCAACATCAGTTATATATGGTATGCAGATATATTTTATGACAAGTCTAATGAAACTAATTTAGTGTTGTAGTTGTTGATATCTTTTTCAATAAACTTGGTGAAACGCAAGGATGTTTGACTTAGGACGAATCTAGAATGCAAGTATTTTGGAACGGAAGGAGCAGTGATTTACTTACTGTTAGAAAGGTGTTGGTGACCCTTGAAAAGGAATGGTAGAATTACAGTATTTTGGAACGGACAGAGTAGTGATTCACTTGAGGGTTAAAAAGGTTATGGTGACCCCTAGAAGGGATGGTAGAATTACAGAGGTGATATAGCTCTTTTGGGCCAGTTCTTCTCGGCGGCTTAAAAAAATAAGTTGCCTCTTCCCAGCTTAAAAGAAATAAGTCATCCTCTAAATTTGTTGAAACTTTCTTTGTAATGAAATATGTAGCAATCTGTTGAGACTTTCTTTGTAATGAAATATGCAGCTCTCCTGTGCACTTTCAAAAAAAAATTGTTGAGACTTCTAAACTAGTTATCCTATAACTAGTTTAGAAGCCCCAACAAATAAAGAGATGTGGCTTATAGAAAAAGCTGGGTAGGAGGTGACTTATTATTTAAGCCATCAGTAAGGTTGAAACTACATCTGCTTTTCCAGCTGTATGATACGAGTCACGCCGACCGTTTGATGCGGCCACATCTCTCCCAACTGTTCACACACACCGCTTGCACCCTTCCTTAAAGCATCTTCAATAGAAGATGCAGATGCAAACATACCTAACTTTTACATCTTCGAGGCCCAAAAACGCCACTTCAACAGATAATGTAGATGAAAAAAATACATCTCTGCCTCCTGGAGATGTAAATTATAACATCCCGCGATGTAAATATACATCTCCACCCACTGAAGATTTAAAAACGTCACCCGCGCGCCAACTGCCAACCGCCGTTCCATTTCCTTCCTCCAACCCATCTTCTTCCTCTCGTCACCCCGCGCCAGATCCGCCCCCTCCGACGCCCCCCGCAACCGGTTTCAACTGCCGGTCGCCGCCGCAGGCCGCGTATCGGGTGTTTTCTTGCCGCCGCTCGATTCCACCGTCGCCGCTCGATTCCACGACCGCCGTTGCCCCGGTCGCATCCCCGCACCACTGCCGCTCGATTCCACCACCGCCGCCGCCCGCAGCCCCGCCATGCTCCGACCGTCGCGTCGAGCTCGCTCCCGTTGAGTTTCGTCAACCGCAACTCCTCTCGTTCGCCCCAAAGGTCGCGCCTCGCTCCCAACTATCTGTAGAGCCAAACGCCGCTGCAGATCGTCGCCCGTAGAGCAAACCCAACACTCCGGCGTGCTTGATGGTCGCGACAAAATATCCATGTGCCTTCTAACGGTTCAATCTCATCATGTGGTGAGGTGGTTTTGACATCAGGGCTTCTTTTCTGGGTGTCGAGCGGAATTGAGTTCAGGTACCGATTGAATTCAGGCCCAGTTGTTTTGAGCAGATGTAACACCCCTGATCAGTGCTACCGTAATCCTGTAATTAGGCTACAGTAATCCCGCACTAACGATGCCACGTCACCGCGTTTACTGTTGCTAACTCGCGTTGGTTCAAACCTCGTTCGAATTCCGTTCCGAATTTAAGTTCGAATTCCGTTCCGAATTTAAATTCAGATAAAAGGTGGATTTAAAAGTTGTGCGAAACAAGAATTAAAAATGTTGGATGGGTTGCAAATATTCCCTATGGATTTATAGGGTTGAAACCGGAAATTTTTGAAGTATTTTAGAGCCTTTAAATAATTAAAACTGACACTGTTAAATAAATAATAATAATAAAAATTAAATTTTTTTAAAAAAGAAGAAAAAGGAAAAAGAAAAGCCCACCCCCGGGCCCAACTGAGCCGAGGCC
>CBMN010761407.1:54-10730 GCA_000582825.1 Hordeum pubiflorum
ATAGGGATTGTCATCAATTATCAAAACCACACATGGAGAAATGTGCTCTTACAACACGCGTGGATCCGACGACCCCCACCACCACCACCACCAATGACGTCATCGATGGAGGGGAGCCGCCAAAGGACGACGCGTGGAGGAACACTCCTAGCGACCCGCACGTCCGAGATGCCTTTCTTTCTTCGCATCTGAAGTTGCCAAGACTCCCTGTTATTATGTTTTTTTATGTAATTTATGATATGATTAATTTTTGATGAAACAGGCACAAGAATATATCAGATTTCATGCCACAAAGTCTCTCAAACGCCGTTTTTATCTATCCACCTGCATACTCCATCACTTGTCATCCCATAAAAAAATGAGCGTTGGTCATCAAATACGCGTGTCATGACGAGGAAATTTACTAGCTCCTCCTCGCACCATTAATTTCAGTAACTCACTTCTTCAAAAACACATGCAAGTCTTTTACTTCTATCCAAAGAAAAATTGAAAATGTGCCTACTAACCCTATGTGGAGGGAGACAGGGAGTAACTGGGTTTCCCTACTTTGTGTACATATTTTATCGGTTGACCTATGACAACTCGGGACCACATGCAATGGCTCAATGGTCTCTTTACTTCATTGTCTTCATAAAGCCCTCGTGAGCTCAAGTTATCATTTCCCTCCTCTTATTGCTCGGCACCCTACCACAAACCCGCCTCCCACTGCAACTCCCCTCCACCCTCTGCCCAAGATGTCGACCATTGCCCTTTTGAAGAGTGCATTTTGTACTCATCATTTCATACTTTGAAGAACGACATACAGCTTAATCACTAATTGACTGTTAAAATGTATAGTTCATCTCTTTTATTTACTGAGAGAACTCCACTTTATAATGATGAACTCTTTGATTTGTCTAAGATTCAACCCTGAAACTTTAAATGGAAAACATGCATCTCTATAAATTACACGTTTAAGAGAAGCATTTCCATGGGTTGCACGTCGCAAATTGGCACTACTAGGACTGCATGAGCCAATACTGGCACCTATAACACTCGATTTCGGCTCCCTTAGGGCAAACAAATCAATTGTTTGTAAAGATGATTGGCACCTACTAAATTCTACTTATAGGAGGTGTTGGACCCCGCGAGTGCAAGGTTTATAAACAATAGCAGGTTTTTCCTTAAGTCGGAGATTTAAAGGTCATCGATCCACAAGGGGTAATGAGTGATTTGTTCTCCCTTCGTTAATTTGTTTTTCGAATAAATGGAGGATAGTGTTTCCTGTCCCTAACACTTTTAGACTTTTAGTGCGATCTTCAATTGTGACAGTCGCTTATCTTCATGAGACAATTATAATAAAAGTATTACTCACAGATAAGTATGTTTTTTGAATAATTAAAGGCTTAAAATAAAGATGCATAAAAAGTAATATTAAAGTGGTATCTTACGTGGGAAGACCGTGGTTCATAGCACTAGTAACATCTCTCATACATATGATATTTATAATATTAAGCAAAACTATAAACATAAGCTCTGTAATCATATACATGGTACATGAAGATTTTCATTCAGCGACCTCTTGGAAACAAAGTTGTCAGTTTATCTTTTTTATTCAATAATAGTTGCCTTCTGCTCAGTACATATTAGATATAATTAATATTGTACCTCTAGAGTGTTGTCACAACACCATGTGTTGGACTAGAAATCAGTAGATTCCTCATCACCAACCAACATTTTCCTTCCATTAGGGTACATGTCCCTCATTTGCAGCAAGTTTCTCCAACAAGGGGAGTATGTTCTTTTATGCTTAACATGTCTAATACAAGAGAGAGAGAGAGAGAGAGAGAGAGAGAGAGAGAGAGAATCTGTGGCCAAACCCTCTATTCTGCTTCTAATGCCCGACACCACTTACATAACAAGCTCACATTCAAACCCCTAAGATTCTTGACACCCAAAACTCCTCTCTTCTTGGTTGTATAAATAATTCGCCCTTAAAAGATCATATGATTCTTTTTGGTTGTCCACGTTGCGAGAAGGAAGACATTCTGACTTGGTCAAACTTTTGATGGCCTTCGCGCTTAGAAGGCCACGCTTAAACTTGGAGGTGATTTCTAATTGTTACAACCTGTGAACCTTAATACCACCACTTGGCACTTGGAGCACTCAACCAAAGAGTGTCGGATCAACATGTCCGAAGCCAATGTTCCGAATAGAGGTGCCATGGCACCAATAGGCAATAGCCATGCTTATATGCTGAACTATTTGAAATGCAAGGGTCTTTCGTCAGTCCGCACCACCGGCAATCCTTATTGAGGGCATCAAGAAGGAAGCAAGACTTCAGTCCACCACGGGTGCAAAATGTTTGGCGCAAATAATGTCGGGAGAATAATGACCTTTTATATTTTGTTTGGACACGTGTCATCCTTTTTCTATAAGCGAACACTCTGTTCCTCGGTTAATTAATGGATGAGGCAAAACTAATGCATCCGTTTCAAAAACATAAAAATTCTCCCTTGCTTCACCTCATGATTGTCTCGTCCGCATATTGAAACATGACCTTGACCAATATTGGCTTCAGCACTCTGCACCATCCTAGCCGACTACCAGCAGCTACTCCCTCCGTCCCAAAATAACTGACGCCGATTTAGTACAACTTTGTATTAACTTTATATTAAATTAGCGACACTTATTTTGGGACCGAGGGAGTATATTGGAAATGAAAGGGGGTAATGTTGTCCCCCGACTCACCCGGTCACCCTTGAAAGCTGCCAAAATATGGGCCATTAAGTACGACACACAAAGTGCCATTCTTAACCACCGAATGAATCTGCTTGCGCCACCACCTCTCTCTTCTTTGTGCATGGTGTGGCATTTACAAAAATTTCAAGTGAAGTTCTGCTAGCATTTCACTCTATTTTTGGTGAGAGGCAATGAGACTGGACCAATAACTGAAGATTTCTGCTAACAAGTGTTGAATATAAACTGCTGCTTATAAATTTACAATGCCGGCCCTCGTCACGGCGGCTCATGGTACCATTACTAAGATCAGAAACATCAATTCACCAGACTGACGGCGAAGTGGCTACGGATCCAGTTCACGCGCTCATAGGGAGCTTCTCATGCTTCGGAGGCAAAACTGTCTGTCTTGGTGGACTCCTCCGCATCAGATGGCTTCGATTCGTGCATCGCTGCCGCTTTGAGAACTCGGTCCTGCACCGCCGTCGTGGAGGGGGACGTCGCCAGGCCAATCTTGTTTGGCTCTAGCTTCTTAGCTGCCCATGAGAGCGCTTCGGCACCCACTCTTACTGGGGATAGCAACAGCCTGCGGAAAGAGGGAGAGGGGGAGGAAAATTTGTGATGGTTCTAATTTGTGCTTGAAGTTTGAACAGTGCATGCTTAAAGCACCTGAACTACAAAATGATGGAATGGAAACGCACCACAGAACACAAATGTCACAAGCAAGGGGAACTTACTTTAGGTCTTGCAGGAAATCCTCCGAACCCTCATATGTAGAGAACCGTAGGTAGATCGTCTACGACAGTAGAAAAATATCAGGTGACAGGGCATAAACATTGTCGCTGACACTTGGCAAATGGCCACATATTTGAACTTTTGTAGTCGACGGTAGTAGAGAATTGCACAAACTTACGATGCTTTTATCCAATCATGATTGACACATGCTGAAAAATAAATATGCTATGTGCAAAACATTTAAAAATGGAGAGTACTTACCAATCCAAGACTAAGAACACCGATGTACTGCAAAGTCGTCTCCCATTCTACAATCACGTACATCCATAGTCAACTCATCAAAAAGTAGTTTGAAGTGCTTGTAGTTTACAGGTTTCACCTAACTAGAATTTAGAAGTCCAATAACAAATATCTGTGGGCATTAGGTCAAAAAGGCCAAACGATGCACATTTAAGTGAAATGGCAAATAAATCAAACAATGGGAAGTGGTTTAGGTCGGTGCTTAACAGAAGGACAGTATATACCAGGTAATGAAGATGCGGTTTTCAAAACTGATGTTTAACTGCAAACACTCCACTAAGCAATACCTTCTTAATTTTACTAAAATGCCATACTTCGAATTGCATCAATTTTTGCTATGCAAAAGAAAGTTTCCTCTTATGTGTATATATCCTAAAGACCATTCCCGTGTACTTTGTACATGAACTATTTGTCCTTTGAGTCGAGTGTCACAGCTCCTGCCCTTTCTGGCAAAACACAAGACTATCTGATACCCCTTGGTGTCAAGAGGACCCATTTTTAAAAACCATACATGCTATCTCCATACTCTACTTACCTAGCAAAGCATAAGTCACAGCTGAGAGGCCCTGTACAAAAGAAATCAAAATTAGCAAGAAAGAAGCATGCCATCAGCTGCAAAGACACCCATAAAAGAAGAAGTGGCATGTATGTACCAGAAGAGATCCAAACACAAGTGTAGGGGTGGGCTTTATGCCTTCAAGGATTTCCTCAGCATCCTACACACGTTCAGAACAATGATTCAAGTTGACACTATTTGATAGTGATAAAAGGCTGGAATGTGAGAGTGATGACAACACCAAGCGCTTTTATATATCATGCAACCAATAATATACGAAATATAAATCTACTACAGTCACAAAAGATCTCAAGAATCATTCAAATGATAGCCAAGAAGTGAAGAAAATTGCACAGATGATTCTCAGGTGTGAATTATTACCTCATTTATTACTGTCAATGCAGTCTCAGGTTTCAGTTCTTTCACGCGAAGATTCTTTGCCCAAGATTGGAAACCACCTTTAACGAGGTAAGGTTGCTGCCATCGAAACATTTAATATTAGACAGAAGAATAGTGCATGCAGGGAACTATGAAGAAAGAAGCATACAAAACTTGTCCTAAAAAAATAAATCCAAAACTTGCCTGCACGCCAAGCTTCTTCAGTAGCCTAGCAATGGACTTTGATCGGGTTCCATTAGCATCCATAATGATGACCTTTGAATCACCCTACAAAAGCAGGTGAAAAACACAGTACAGGTACAATTACTTCTTGTGAAGAAACGATAGAGTATAAATATCAAATACAAGCCTCAGTCAAACAGAGTAAGTACCTTAATCAACTTCAAGTTGCGGATTACAACTGCAACCAAAGCATCATCAACTTCGCTTCCACCTTTAAGTAGCTTCTTTGTTGGACCTTTGATCTGAATTAAAAAAAACAAATGCATTAATTATCAAAAAAGAAATATATTTTGTAATTTCAACATTTTTAAAAACATTAGGATAACGTGGCTAATAGATCATAAGAGTAATTTCATATTCTTTAAAAATTAACGAACACAAATCTTAATACTGTCAGGACAAAAAAGGACTTTTCGTTACATGAAACAGCTTTAATCTTTACAGGCAGAGGTACAAATTTGGAGCTGAATTCAGGGAAGTTAAATAAATTGTCCAGAAATCAGTGAGCGCTTGAATAGATATAATTCACCAAACAATAGAGCTTCTAGAATTAGGAGAGAAACAAGTAGTATTCTAGATCTTCAGTTCAAACCAGCATACCTCAGGCGAAGCAACGCTTGCATATTTAGATCTAGCTGCACGACGTAGGTCAGGAATTCCATCTTTCACCCTCAAGTCCTACAGAACATAATTTGACGAGAAGCTGCTATAGTTTTTTTTTGTTAAATATAAATGATATATCGAACAGTTGAGTTAAGATACATTTAATTGTTCAGTTACACGTGCTCCACAAAGGACACGACAAAGCCACACAGACCTTCAGTACCTAGGGATGCTTCACTAAAAATGTTTATGTTCAAAGGCAGGATATGAGTGAAGAACTTGATAGTTAAGTGTTTTTAAGAAGCAATCAAGGAATGACACGTCCATTTGCTGAAATAGTCATAATTAATCTTATATGTGGACAATTTGCAGAAATATCACGAACCAGGTTCGATAGATATCTTAGATGAAAAAAGGACATGAACGAAAGAAAAGGCTAATGAGATTTACAATCTCTTGCCTCAGGCCGAACATCAATAAGTACGGCTTTGCCATCACTTTTCAATAGCTCCAATGTCGATTCAGGTGACAAGTCTCCAGAATAGCCGCCATATGCGAAGAGCCAGTAAGATATCCTAAAATGTCACAAAATTCAGGACTTTACAAAACCAAATGCAGGAGATGTACCAGTACAAAAGAAATGGAAATTCCCTTTACCCTATTGTTGTTGAACCTCCAAGCAAAACTGCCAACTGAACAATTGGGTCACTTGGGTTCAAACCAACATTCTTTTCTACGCCTTCGATGATAACATATACCTGAATAATTGCGTGCCAGGATATTTTCAGTGGCCTCATCAACATTTGACTTGACAATTTAGAGATTTACTGCCAGGAGTATCATAAGGGGAGACCAGTGGTGGCACAAACATACCTGTTGAAGGGCACTTCCAATCGGTCGCAACACTATGTTAGCTTTCTCCTCGGATGAGTTCAGCAAATCTTTGACATTTGGTGGCAACGACGACTTGGCCGAGCCATAGTAGTACACGAGGGACGTGGTTGCACTGCCCAGTGAATCCTCTGCTACAACGATTGCCTTCCTAAGAACATCAGCCGCCACGGCACCAGCTCCGGCCACCTTATCCTGAAATGCGCCGGAAACGTCCGGGACCCCACCGGCGGCCTGCTTCTTGGTGGCAGCCACCGAGGACGTGAGGCCACCAGCGACGCCCCTTATCGC
This sequence comes from Hordeum pubiflorum, assembly GCA_000582825.1. Lineage (NCBI taxonomy): Eukaryota > Viridiplantae > Streptophyta > Magnoliopsida > Poales > Poaceae > Hordeum > Hordeum pubiflorum. Next base: position 6,770 of record CBMN010761407.1, read on the forward strand.
CTTCCTGTAGGCCCCGAGAGCGTCGTACGCCGACAGCCTGAGCTTGTCGTACCCTTCGGTGAGCGCGTCCTCCGCCTGGAATATCTGCTTGCTAAGCTTGTCGATGAACCGGGCCACGGACTCCTCGACGCCGGTCGCGTCGGCCGGGAATGTGGTGGGCATATCCGCGTCCATCAGGGCCTGCTGCGCGGCATCGTCGGTGACCGCGCCGACCACAGCGTCCGCGGCCAGGTCGACGGAGACGGGCATCAGCGGCGGGTCGACCCCGGCGCGCCAGAGAGGGTCGGACAGCTCGGCGGCGGAGGTGAACCCCCGCACGATGTCGTCCGGCGCGGTGGCGTAGGGGGAGAGGATGGCGGAGTCGGAGAAGAGCGGGCGGTCGGGCACCGCCTGCGCGACGAGCGGGTCGGCGGCGAAGGACCTGAGCGCGCTGGCATCGACCCTCCGCAGCGCCCGCGCGCCGGCCGCGGTCACCGGGCAGAGGGGGGAGCATGGGGTGGGCGCGGCGGAGCAGAAGGGCAGCATGGCGGGAGGGGTGCTGGCATCAGATGGCTGTGGCCATGGCGCGCGGGGCGGGGGCGGGCACAGTTCAGGAGTGAGGTGGTTGGTGCCGCGCGCGTGTGGAGGAGGCGCTCGATCCGGGGTGTGTGGAGCCGATGCGACGCCGGGATTCGGTGATCTGCGCGCGGGATTGCGCGGATTGGTGCTGGGGCAGCGTGCGCGCGGGCGTGTGGCTCGCCGGCGTCGGGGGTTGGGAGGTGGACCCGTCCCGGCGCGCCGCGTGCCACATACGCTCTGCTCCCTCGTTGCTCCGGTCGTTTTCCGGTCACCGCGGTCGCTGTTGTTCGGTGGCTCCGCCGTTCCGGGCCGACCGTTCTGCGGTACGTGTGGTTAAATTCGTGAAGTACGAGTGCGAAATTTTCGAAGCACGGGTGCGTTGGAGCACTTCAAATTTATTTTAAGGCCTCAGTTTGGAGGATTTTTATAGAAAACTGTAGGAAAAAGGATTTTATAGGAAAATTTTCTATAGATACATTCGATTTGTAGGAAACGCGTACGGGCATTTCTTAGAATACTATTGATTTTGTGTGTTTTTAAGGAATCTACACATCCACTCAAAGCTTATTTTTTGCGTGGGAACGAGACAAAACTATTCTTTAGGATGGCACGTGCAAGCCTATAAAATTTCTATACTACTCCTAATTCCTATGTTTTTGTTTGCTCCAAACCGAATGAGGCTTAAATATCCCTAAGAAACCTTTATTTTAAATAGTTCAGAAATCACGTTTAGAAGTTTTAAAAAAAACAAAAAAAAAACAGACATGTTCATATGAATGTTTATTACACATGTGCAAAGTTTGATGATGAATTAAATAACCATGTAAGCTACACAAAAATGAAAAAATGGTGATTTCTAAATAGAGAACAGTATGTAGTCCGTATCTTTCTAAAATCACGACTTTGTCATTTCTGTGTAGCTCCACATGGTTACTTAGGTCATCATAGAATTTTGTAAATGTGTAGTATACATTCATATGAACATGCAGCTTTTTCTGAAAGAAAATAAACTTCAAAATACTATTTGAGCACTATTCAATATACAGAGCTTAGTGGAGCACGTGCACCAAAGTGACCTTCTAAAGTACTTGCTTATACTCGGCTGATTGTTTTGCCACAACTCCTTTCACTCCAAGAAATTCTATAGGATATGTGAAGGGCATAAATCATAAGGATTATTTTCTATGGAGATTGTTTGATCGATTTGTAGGATTCAAATCCTTAAAGAACATCAAAGAATTCATTTTTTTCATTCACTCCAATCCCTCGTTGCATTTCTTTGTTTTTCTTGTGATACCAAACACTCTTTGATGCAAATTTCTAAGGAGCACACCCCTGCAACTTGTATGGAAAACCAGAATTGCGAAGTTTTAAAGTTGACAAGGTCATCATGTAAGACGTGAAAAAGAGTTTCGCTTTGGATAGAATCATCGTCACATGCCAAAAGAATAATCCATTTTAATAAGCCACTCATCTCTTCGAACCTAGTATTTCGACGTCGGGTTTACAACCATCCTACTAGACACCCAATCAATTATTGATTCTTCTTGCGAAAACCTTTGCTTCCTCTCTTTCGACTTCTTTTTGGCGGTGGTGATCCTACACAGATGCAAAGATAAAATACTAGAGGATAGGAGTTAGGATAGGGTTAGATTTTTGGATTTGCAAGAGAGAAAGTCGCCTAAGGTTAGGAAGATAGTCTTGAAAAAGTTATGCAGGTCGACACGTTAACTTCAATAAGGCTGAATGCTCATTGTGAGAATCCGAAAACTGTGTGACGGTCTTGAAAGAGTTCATCGATGCCTATTGTGTATGCAATGGAGCCCCCCTCCGGGTTAGGAGACCTTTAGCCATCACTTCATTTTGCCTCTTTACCAGTGAAGTCATGAAAGAGAATCTATGGAAGTCTTGAAAGAGTTCATTAGTGCTTTGTTTTGTATGTAGTCGAGGCTTTCCCCTTATAGATCTTTAGCCTCCACTTCGTTTCATACTAGAGTACATGATTTGAATTAGACTCGCATAGAAAGGGGGATTGCAAGCTTCACTGGTCTCAATCCCAATTGTTGTGTAGAGCTTCTTTCTAACAAGTAAGGCAAAGGGGTGCCACGAGAGTAGTAGTGAGGAACCATTTATGGAACTTCGGAATGTCTTGACTTTTTCTGTGAGGATAACCATCTGTGATGCTTCTCACGATAATTGGAATAGTAATTGGATGTCTTCATGTGATCCTTGTATGGGATATGTTTGATACATTTTCACAGCATATGTCTCGAGATATGTCGAAGGACAAGAAGTTAGCGAAAAATATGGGAAGAGAATCATAGTGATTGTGAACTATTAGAAAATAAGTATTCTTCAATATAGATAACACTCAATGCAAGCTTGGAGACTGACTTTGTATGGCAATGATTCATTATCCCACATCAAAAGCCTACATTGTTCAAGTCAACTTGTTTGGTAATCCTTAAACGAAAGCTTGACCAGCAGACCCTTCTTTCTCCCCGGCTTAGGATCCTCTCATGCGATTCCATATAAATTCCCGCTTCACCGACCTAGTTTTTCTCGACAGATTCAGTCACAATCCCATAAGCAGTAGGGACCATGAGTTAGCCTTTTTTATCCGCTATTATATCCTCATTTCTTTTTCTCCATGACTAAGCGTTTATCTGGTCCGAGCCATGCAGAAGGAAAAGAGGTTCCTATATAAAATTGTTTCACCCTGCTTCAAAACTATAGGGCACGCACTATGGCTTCGACAAAACAACCTTTGTTTGTTGGTATCAAAATAGTTGTAAACAAAGTGCCAAACAAATGTGTAACGCATGAGTATCCATCATACAATTTGTCCAAAAATCCTGAAGAAAGCTCAGAAGTGTTTGGCTCACGAGCACGCGTAGTATTGTGTAGTTGGTATGATGCACTAGGAGCTTATAGACAAACACTGGTCAGTTTATATATGTGGTTAAAGTTCTTCAATGTCAAGCCGAAGATAGTCAACAGCCAACATGCAGACTGCGGGGGGACAGTGATTAGCAAGCTCCCTCGGGTCGAGTGGCCGAAAGGTACTCTCATTGACACCGTCAAGATCTAGCAGAAAGAGTGGTTCTACATCACCGAACCACGCGACGCTGACTAGGCGGCTTCCTCCGAATTCAGATACGGTCCTCCCATGAGGCTGACATCATGGATCAAGAAGGGGCTCGACTGGGGCTCAGCAGCAGAGGTGAAGTTGCTGTAGAAGCGCATCTCCTAGATGATGGAGCAGAAGGTCAAGCTAACCAACGTGATTCAGGTCATGCTCCATCGCTGCCTTCTGCCCTGCCAACATCGGGCCTCCCCAATGTGGGCTTACAAGGCCGATGACCATGCCACTGTGCTCCACTTCTACCGCACCACCCACAAA
>CBMN010761418.1:86-17555 GCA_000582825.1 Hordeum pubiflorum
GTCCGGCTGTAGATGCTCTTACATGCAGATACCTTTTCGACCGTGCAAATGCGGTGGATGCCGAGCTAGTAGCAATGGAGGAAGGCCTGGCCCTCGGCCTACACCAGACGCCTCTCCCGCTGATCTTGGGGGCAGACTGTGTCGAGGCCATCGCACTGGTGAACACTTGTACCCCAAATTCATCATTGTACTCTACGGGCATGGAGGCTATTCGTGAGCTTGTTAAGGAAAGAGATGTGTTGATTGTTAAGATTAGTTGCGAAGCCAATTTCATTTTGTATCTCTATTGCGAGGCCATGAACTCTCATTGTATCTCTATTGTTGGCTAATATATTCGATCTTTTCCAGCAAAAATGTATTCTCTCCGTTCCAAAATAAGTGTCGATGATCTAGTACAAAAATTATACTAGTTTAGTATAAAATATGCAACACTTATTTTGAAACGGAGAAAGTAGTACTCCCTCCGTCCCAAAATAAGTGTCGCAAATTTTATACTAAGTTAGTACAAATTTAGTACTAAAGCAATGACACTTATTTTGGACGGAGGGAGTATAATATTAGACAGGCCTAAATCGTTCCTGGCCAAAAAAGCATGACGCGACCGAAGAGCGGAGAGATGGAATTGCTCCGGCCACTAGCCGATGGTGGCACCAGTGGCGGAGCTTGGTGGGGGCCAACCCGGGCCATGCCCCCTCCCCCCCCAGCTCGTAAGATAATAAGCCTACATCTATTTATATTAGGTCTATTTTTTTACTATAAATCAGTTGAAAATAATGAGATTTGCCTCCCCTCAAGCCCATGGCCCCTCCCCACATTTTTGGCTCAAGCTCCGCCACTGGATGTCGCCGAATCAATCTCACGGCACTCTACTCACTAAAACCCCTGCCCCAGCTCGCTGTCGCCATGCATTTCGCGCCATACCTTCCTCTCGAGAGCAACTTTTAACGCACGTCCCAGCCCGAGTTGCACCAACAGAAAACAAAGGAAAATCCCGAAGACGAAGGCAATTGATTAGTCAAAGGAGATCATTCCGGATTAATCCCCACGGACAGTGCATGCTCCTCCTCCGATCCTTCTCCGATCTCGCATGCATGTCCGGCGAGCCTGTTGTTCAAGGCAAGCGATGGAGCCGCGGACAGAATGCTTCATGGCCATGTTGCATTGCATGCTTTTAATATTGCCAAATTGTTGCATTTCTTTTCGATATTGTACTTGTACTGCCACCACCACTTCATTGACAGCCTTGGTCTAATTTAATTCTTCTGATGATTAAAGTACATGTGAAGGATGCCCTTTTCCCCTGTTTTTGGTTGAGCAGCGGATACATATGCAGGTGGTTGGGTTGGAGACCTGAGCAGCAGAGCAGAGGGGCCACTCGTTAACCTCACCAAAATCCCATTATCAAATTGCTGGTGTAGATTTCATTCAGACGAGATCATGATCGAGGTTGCCCTTTTCCTTTTTCACAAGCAAAAATAAGGTCAAAAGCGGGCATGCTTATCCCCTCCTTCTAAGAAGACTCCTCGGGCAAAGACTCCGCTAGTCCGGGCTCGGCGATAATTTTGGATGTGTGCATACTCGGATGCAGAGGCCGGAAGAGTTCCCTCCTTCGGCCTGGAAACACTTAGAGCATCTACAGCCGGACATAGCAAATATGACCCTCTAAACGCCCGCGGACGCGCCCGGTCAGTGACCGGACGTGTCCCCTATTTGTCTGTCCGCGCAGCCGCATTTCTCATTTTCTTCCTCATATGTCCGGTCACTTGCACGTAATTGGTGGAGAGCAAGAGAGAGAAAGAAAAGAATGAATAAAGAAAAAGAAAAGGTGGTCTGAGATAGGGTCGCGTCCTACGTGAGCCCTCGTATTCTTCTTCCTATAATTTGAAATGGATATGAGGGTTCACGGACAGCCCAGACGTATAGAGATGATATGAAAGGTCCGGTTGGGTCACTTTTTTCCTTCTCTTCTGTCCGATCACTGACCGGACGCGTCCGCGGGCGTATGAGGGGTCATTTGAGGTATCTGGTTATAGATGCTCTTACAGCCACAACTATTTTGACGCACACACCCTAATTCACATCACTGCACCCTCCCAAAAGCAGCATGACACGACAAGAAGAAGAGCAAAGGAGATATCTCTGTGTGCTGCATCCACTACCCAAAATGATGGCGCCAAATCCAAATCACCCAGCACCTCCCACCCTTTCGAAAGGAATTTTAACGCAACTGATGTGCACGTCCCAGCCCCAGCACCAGCAATAGCAAAAAGGAAACACGCCATGGGAAAAAGCAATTAGTCCACGAAGATCGTTCCTGATTGATCTCCATGATACCATACTACCAAAATTAACCTATGATCTGTTTCTATTTCTCTCCGTCTCTCTGCTTTCTGTCTTTCTCTCTCACCAAACCTTTGCCTTGCTTTCCTTTGCTCCGCTCCCGTGCACCGGCTACAAGACACGCCAAGCCAACAACGCAACACCATTCTGATTTCTGCCTGCATCTTTCTTCCTCCTCCTCGTCTCATCCTCTGTACCCACCGTCAGAACCTCCGTAGTCTCAGTGCCAATCGTCTCTGGCTCCGATGAAGGACCGACGCGGCGGCGCCGGCTTCCCCTTCTCCATCGGCTGCATGTCGCAGTCGGCCATCGCCGTTGCCGGCCCGCTTGACAAGAAGCCGCAGCCGCCATCGCCGGCGCAACAGGCCGACAACCCCTCCTCCACCACGGCGGCCACCACACAGGGTATGTAACTAGTCTCTGCATACATAATTCGTATCATGGCCTACTAACGGCAGCAACCAATCGGTGGTCCATTTCAGAGAGAGGCGCCGGAGAAGAAAGCAGCGAGGCCAAGGCCAAGGCCGCCGTGGCCGCCATGGCGGGGGTGCAGCGGCTGCTCAAGGGGATCAAGACCTTCTTCGCGGCGTACGACGGCGAGGAAGAGGAGGACGAGGAGGACAGGGAGATCGTCATCGGGTTCCCCACCGACGTGCAGCACGTCGGGCACATCGGCTGGGACGGCATCAACAAGGTGGGCGGCATGGTCGGCGCCTTCTCCCTGCCCTCCTCTCTCTCCCTCCGCCAGCTCGAGATCGCCATGGACCCCGGCGCCTCCACCACCACCTGCATCAACTGATCAATCTCCATTTGCCACCATGCTCCTCGAGCTTGAGAAACCATTCACTAGTGCTAGTAAAAAAAAGAGTTGAGACGAGTGATCTCAGCTTTAGGCCTTCCACATGCTTGCTGATGATTGATAATTACCTTGTCGTTTGGTATAATTCTCTTTTTTTTTTTACTTTGGGTGAGATGAGAAAAGCATATGCGTAGATTTGTGTATATATTATTACGCATTCGTGTGGAGTTGTGTATGTATATAGATAATATGTGGGAGCTTCAGCTTCTTTCTACTCTACAACTCTATGCGGCCCCTCTCTTCTTTTCCATTAAAGTTGCTCTTAAACCAGATGGTAAAATCTTGTCAGGAGTGATGATGATTAATTGCTGCTGCTGGTACAATAATAGTCGTGCAAATCATTCAAGTCTTCAGTGTTTGTTGGACTACATGCATGCCGCCATGCGTGCACGCATCTAGTACTACTGCATAATGGTTAAGGCGAATTAACTCGTTTGTTCATCATGGACCTAGCTAGATGCCCAGATGGCACTACATGCAGTACTGCCAATGGGACACTTGTATCAAGGAAATGGAAATCAGTCTTTTGCAGCCCGTGTGTGCAAAATCATGATCAAATCTGCTTTAAGCTTAGACAAGGAATACAAATTCAGAGTTTCAGACAAAATCAAACGTTGACCGGATCAAAATCCAGATGATTCAACAGCAAAGAGTAAAGAAGTAGAGTGTTCACATGGAAGGCAGTCCTACAAAAATAGTACAAATTAAAACTACTTTTGATAGTGTAATTCACACACTAGTCACTTGTATGTGAATCAGTGGCCACTGAGCTGATGCGTTCTTTAACCAGTCAACATCACTAACCACTGATTAACAATGTTGACACTGTATCTTTATTAATAATAAGAACGTGATGTGCCACTACTACTACTGTTGGAACGTGACTCGCTACTTAGCTTCTTTATCATCATAGGCACTTAATTCCACTTCAAGTTCAAGACAGATTAGCAGCATGCAGGCCTCAGTCTGAATCAGAGCTCACGCAACGGGGGAACAGATTTTTGATGTGATGTTTCGTTGCTAACAGTTTTATTAATTGGAATTAGTACATACTACTAGTCATGCAGTACGGCAATTAACTGGATTCGAGCGACACCTTGGTTCATCAGCTAGCCAGCGTGACTTGTTCAGAACATGAACAGTAAAACATGTTTTTTTGGACAAATCAGCTAGCCAGCGTGATTCGTTCAGAACATGAACATGAACAATATATATTATTACTATTATTATGGGACAAAACAGGCATGTTTATAAAAGATAAATGATACAAGCGTTTCCATGCACCCATTTCTAGGAGGTGTTCACATGATCTGTGGCTTATTCATGGCCCAGAATAGATAAACATGACCCGACCCCAGCTGTCATGATGCTTGTTTATCATAACAGGGTTGGATTAGTGCCAAGGATCAGCTCAAATTTTGTTTTATTTATGTGCTTAATTAACTGGGAAGGAAACAAGCAGCACAGTGGGGGCATAGTGTTAGCTCTCAGGTCCTTGTTGTTTAGGGTGAGCTTTGTTTCTGGCAAAAAGCCACAGCCCGTGACAAACCTAACTACAGCATCATTATCATCACATTACTTTCCTGGTTGGTGATTGCAAGGTATGAGTTGATTAGCCCCTTAACTAATTCTTTCAACCAAAATCTACTGCTTTGGTCACTGTTTCGAGCCCCATGTTCTGGTGGAGGCCTTAGTTTGGAAGTATTGTCAGTATAACCTCTTCTTCTTGCACAAATAAAGAAAGGGTGGTTGCATTTGCAATGATGCATTAGATGATAAAATCTTTTGGTACACGTTCAGTGGAATATTTAACGAATTCTTGAGTTGATGTGGGACTTACAGAAGTAGCTAGAGTACCTGCCTGGGCAACCTTGCAACATGCTTCAGGAAAACCACGAAGGTGTACAAACTGCAGCCGTGTCGAGCGAGCCGTGCCGACGAGAACAAAAGGGACACACAGGGACTGTTGCTTACTGGCTAGTTCACTTGTTTTCTTGAAGAGAGCTGTGGACAAAAGCAGAATATCATTACATTCCAAGGCACTTCACAGGAAAAGGTTGCCACTTCAGTGGTTTATGCTTCGAACTCACAGGAGGCCACATGCCATAGACCCTACTTCAATTTCGGCATCCTCTTGTAGCTTGACAGATAACTATTTCTTCACGAGATGTATTCTCAATGTCTGGCCAAGCAGGCGGTCAGTTGTTCCGTTAGACAAGTTTTGTCCATATCTGTCAGAAAAGAAGCCTCTGCTTGGGCTGATGCGTGCTTATCGTCCCTCATACTATACAGAAGCATCATGCTTCATGAGTCCGTGAACCATCGAAATATCTGCCACAGATATCTTGAAAGGGCAGAATAATCATCACAAGTTGCATACCATGATTGAGTTGAGTTCACCATCAGCTGCTCCACTGATTGTCATGCCCTGGTCTCTGACGTTTATTAAGTAAGACAGTGAATCCTGAGTTACAACCTCACCGGGTATCAGCACAGGGATACCTGGTGGATACGGGCAGATAAGCTCACCACAAATCTCACCAAGGCTGTCCTCAATGCACACTCTCTTTTTCTTTGTAAAGAATGCCTCTCTTGGAGTCAGCTTCACAGAGATCTTGTCTAATGGGCTACGAACGTAATTATGCTTTCTAAATCTGGAATCTTTTGCAAAGAAGTATTTTTCTGACAGATGCTTCGCACACTGTACAAGCTTTTGAACATCTTGCCTTCTGGTCCCTAAGTTGACTGCAAATGTTACCGCCTGTGTTCCGACAAGCTCAGATACAATTTGATGCTCTTCTAAAATGTCATCTACCTCGTATCCAGATAAATGTAGATCTGAAGCACTTAGTGTGATACGCAAAGGATCAATGGCAGGGAAGTCGGAAGCAAAGCTAGACAAGTCCAGGACAGATACCCCTGGGATTACCCTCAGCTGGTCTTTTGTTTCTAAAGCCATAGCCACCGAGTCTTCAAAATATTTTCCATTCCCACTCAACTGAGCTCTTGCAGCATCTAAAGACGACAGTAGGAGGTAACTCGGGCTTGAGCTCTGGAGCAACTGGAGGCATTGGCTCACTCTATCTGCATCGACCAGACCTCCAGCCATGTGAAGCATTGAGGACTGTGTAAGAGAGCTCAGAACCTTGTGCGTGGATTGCACAGCCAAGTCAGCACCTTGCTCAATCGCCGTGCTTGGAAAACTGTCATGGAAACTGAAGTGCGCACCATGAGCCTCGTCAACTATAACCGGAATGTGTAAGGGATGGCAAACATCGACGATACCTTGCACATCGCTGCATATACCGTGATAAGTTGGTGAAGTAACAAGAACGGCGCCTATTTTCTTCCCATCCTTCTCAAGATCCTTCAGTGCTCTATCCACCTGTGATGGCGTAATACCACCCGCAATGTCCCACACGGAATTGTACTCTGGTACTACATACTTGGGCACAGCGCCGGACAGAACCAGTGCAGATATCACTGAAATGTGACAGTTTCGAGGTATAATGATGTAGTCACCAGGGGAGCAGGTGGCTATCACCGCGGCCTGGATTCCGCAGGTACTTCCGTTGACCAGGAACCACGTCTGGGATGAACCAAACAGTCGAGCTGCCTGGTTCTGCGCATCCAAGATCACACCCTTGGGGTAGAAGAGGTCGTCGAGCTCAGGTAGCTCGGGCAAGTCGTGTAAAAACGCTCCCATGCCAATAAGGTTTGACAACGATGACGGAGCAGCTTTCCCTCGGTTGTGTCCAGGGAAGTGAAAGCAGGACACGACTTGGGCTGCAGTCGATTTCAGTGCCTGAACCAGAGGGGCAGTACCACCTTGGACAGCTGCTGAAGGTTGAGCAAGTGTAGCTTCAGTTTCAGATATTCTTGGCGTGCTCCGTGAAGTGTCACACCGTGCTATGGCGTGTCGCCTGGGTGATTCCTGCAAGACTAAAGAAAATTTGGATTGGCACATGGGATAGAAGGTGGAGATGAACATAGGCTTCACTCGTTAGCATGACAGATTGAAAAGTAGAAACTCTATATATGTTGTAAGCATGACCAATGTCAGACAACTCTAACAGATTGCAAAGTAGAAACTATATATATGCTGTAAGCATGACCAATGTCGGACAACCCATACTACAAAGCATCTTCAGTTAAGCAGTGTTCAGAAGCAAGTAATAACACACAAATTCATCAGTTGGAGCACACTAGAACAGAGCTCCTACGCGGTCAGGCCCTGGCAGGTTCAGCCCATAGCGGGCCGGTCCTGAGATTTTAGGGGCCCAGGGCAAGACAACAAAAAGGGGCCTAACCCCTAAAGCCACATATTTTTTTTCTTTTTCAGTTGCAAATAAGTACTCGATACACTATAATTTTGTTGCCTTATCATCTCAGTTATTCAAAAAAGTGGATTCATAAACATTCACAGTAAAAGTTGTCGTCAATCGGCATGTTTTTTAATTAGGTGAATAAGTAACAGTTTTGTGCTTACTCAATATATTATCATCCTATAACTTTTCGTTAGGTTCTTCCTCAGCAGTAACTAAAGCTGGTTCTTCTAAATTACTAGCAGTAGAAATACTCGTGTGTGTTCTAACAAAATGTCTATGCTCCTTTCGAGGACTCAGTAAGTCATATGCCAGTTTTCATTCTAGTTACCGGATGGATACTAGCAATCTTGCTAATTAGCACAAAAACATATGATACAAGAAATTAAGAACACTGCTAATCAAATAAAAAAAATGCCAAGGTATGGAACAAGATACCTAGATGGCTAGAAAATTAGAAATTGCAAAATCTTGTTGCTGCTTACCAATCACGAACATACATCTGAGTTCTTCTTTTCGAATCCCAATCAAAACATGAAATCAGAGTGAGAGAGAGATATGTATGAGGATGATCTTCATGAATGAATGAACGATCTCACAAGACTATAAAAAGAGGGTATTTGCGTTGAAGAAGAGGTTGATCACAATCTTCCACTAATTGTGCCCTGCAGCCCGAAATCTCAATTAGACGTCGTCATACATATCTGTGGGGCGTTGTCGACCTTGGCAAGGCTGAGTCTCAGGCTGATTTGTTGCCAATTGGGGAAGAGATGGAATAAAGCCGAGAAGATTGCGCGTGCCACAAGCCGAGAAGTAATCAATCTGTAACCTCTTTTCCCTTTGGTGAGAATAGATCAATCTGTTGCATTTTTTTTAGGGCAGATCAATCTGTTACATGGATGAACATCACGGACACAGAGGAACCAGGCCATCAGGGCCCCCTTCGTACTCGGGGGCCCGGGGCAGGGCCGGCACTCAGAAGCGCCGGCGGCCAAATTTCTGTATCCCATCATCGCCCGCCGTGCCTCCACGCTCCGCCCACCCCCGTAGCCCCGTGAGCACATCGCGCCCCCTTGTGCACTTACAGTAGCAAGCAGCACGTCGTCGTCGACCGCGCCCGTAGAGCGTCGTGCCGGAGCAGCCGTCCGCCCCGGCGTTTGCGGCTGCAGTGCTTTCTTTCATTGTTTTTTGGGGAAAGGCTGCTCAGTATTCTGGTAGATGTAGCCCAGAGGGAAGCGGATGCGGCAAATGCAACAAGGGAGGGGGGAGGAGCAATTCGACGAACAGGTTGCGGGCACTAGAGTGGACGGCACAGAGACCAGAAGCATAGTGGAGGCAGGGAAGAAGGCGAGAGGGAGGAGCAGGATACAAGGTTACCTTGCGTCGAGAGCGGGGCGCGCGCGGGGAGCGGAGGGCCGGAGTAGGTGGCATGGTCCCGCCGCCGCCGCCGCCGCTGCTGGGACTGGGAGGAAGAAGGCGAAGCATGGCGTGGCCGAAGCAGAGCGAGTGAGGTGCGGGAAGGGGCAGTGTAATCTGATCTGGTGTGTACTCCACAAGTCTTTTGGGCCGACACACCTCTGGGTCAGACTACAAGGTAACTTTATAAAAAAGATGTTGGCCAATTCAAAAAACTTTCATCCGTTTCGAAAAATTATTCACAAATTTCAAACAATGCTCGTGAATTCAAAAATGATGATCTCAAAAAATGTTCACAATTTCCTAAAATATTTGGGAATTTGAAAAATAGTCATCATTCTAAAAAATGTTTGTGGTCAAAGTTGTTCACTATTTCAAAACATATCTTGAATTTGTAAAAACTGTTCATAAATTTGAAAAATATTCTGTACAATTCAAAACATGTTCATGATTTTTTAAAAATTGTTCATAATTTCAAAAATCACGAATTTGAAAGATATTCATAAAAAAAGAAGGTAAAAGGACAAAAAATACGAAAATTAAAATTAAAAGAATAAAAGAAAATAAAATTAACAAAGAAAAATAGATATGGAAAAGGTTTGAAAACCTTCCCAAAACCGGAAGAGGAACTTGCGCCAATTGTGACAGTCTGGTCGACAATTGTCGCTAGGAAGAATGAGCGAGGGAGTTCGAGTGTAGATAATCATTGCTAGGGAGGGCCAGCCATTATATTACACTAGGGCAAGCCCCGGTGGTCCCTTGACTCCAGCACCATCCTCGGTTGATAGAGGTGAAGTTGTCCCTGTCTTTCGATGAGGGTGTAAAAGTGGTATTGATGTCCTCATCATCGGCCATGGTGACCAATGGCATGGCATCGATGCCAGAGGCATCGAAGGCAGCTGCGATCGGCAAAGACAGAATCCTTGACGGGGGACCTAATCACCTAATCCTTGACGGGGAAGGGGCAGTGTAATCTCATCTGGTGTGTATATGGGCCTCCATGGACAAGACTTTGGGACGTCACGCCGCTGGGTCAGACTACAAGGTAACTTTATAAAAAAGATGTTCGCCAATTCAAGAAACTTTCATCAGTTTCGAAAAAATATTCACAAATTTCGAACAATGTTCGTGAATTCAAAAATGATGATCTCGAAAAATGTTCACAATTTCCAAAAATATTTGGGAATTTGAAAAATATTCATCATTTCAAAAAATGCTTGTGGTCTAAGTTGTTCACTATTTCAAAACATATCTTGAATTTGTAAAAATTGTTCATAAATTTGAAAAAAATCGTGATTTCAAATAAAATGTTCAATTCCAAACATGTTCATGATTTTTAAAAAATTATTCATAATTTCAAAAAATCATGAATTTGAAAGATGTTAAAAAAAGAAGATAAGAGGACAAAAAAATACGATAATTAAAATTAAAAGAAAAAACGAAAATAAAAAATAACAAAGAAAAAAAAAACTATATGGAAAGGTTTGAAAACCTTCCCGGCCACTTGTGACGGTTTGGTCGACAATTGTCGCCAGGAAGAATGAGCGAGGGAGTTCGAGTGTAGATAATCATTGCCGGGGAGGTCCAGCCCATTATATTACACTAGGGCAAGCCCCACTGGTCCCTGACTCCACCATCGTCCTCGGCCATGATGACCAATGGCAATGGCGTCGACGCCAGAGGCATCGAAGGCTGCTGCGATCGGAAGACAGAATCCTTGACCGGGGACCTAATCACCTAAATGATACGAAAAACACTCATTGTGTAAATTCTTCTTGAGGTGATTAAAGATTTGAAAAATGGCAACAATCTTATGAGCTATGGGATGACCCGTAAAAGATAATCCAGCAAAAGTGAAGTTTTCAGTGGTCAATGTTGACCATTAACGGCAAGAGTTCAACAATGATGCCATTCATTAGCAAAGTTTTCATCCTTCCTCAGCGCAGGCAGACTTGTCAGGCTCATGGGGCCTCCGGACCCACCAATCTTTCCCTAAACACTGTTGAGCAATAAAATTCTCATGTTCTCTCTCACCCAAAAAAAAGCAGCATCCCTTGAAGGTAGTACATATTTAGCGCTCCTTCTAAGTCAACCAGTTGACGCACAAAGAGTGTTGCGGCAGGCGGGTCTAGTCAGGCTGGGCATATAACCCGAAACCTGATGTCCCGAACCGAAATAACTGACACCGAAGCAGAATTCACTGAAACCGAGTACTTCAGTAGTATGCTCGGTTTGCATTTGTTGAAACCCGAACTTAGCTCGGTGAATTCGGGTTTATCCCTCTAATACCCGAGTGGATCGAAAACCGAGTAAACACACAGGTCCGACCTGCAGGCCTGTTGCTACTCGGGTAGTATTTCTGCCCGCTATCTGCCCAAGTGCACAAGACCCATAGCCGCACCGGGAAGAGGTGAACCTGATCCAGTGAACCGTCGCCGCTATAAACTTTGTGTAAAAGAAGTAGAATACTACCTATGTGCTTAAATTTGTTTCTACATGAAGTACTTTACCTAGTGAGCGGCCACCACTAATTATACAGAGTAATAAAGTTTCGCTCGGAAGAATCAATAGGACTGAGTAGCCAAGGAGATTAGGCTTTAGTATAAAATCCTATTTTGTCCAACGCCACCACCGTTGAACAATGCGCTGGGGTTGCGACGGCATAGAATACAAAACCCTTTTTTGAAAATTTGTTGGTGCTGCGACGTTATAGAATATAAATTTTTTGTCCAACGCCACCACCATTGCACAATCTTTACACCAAGTACTGCGGGGCTGAATATGATTTCTACACACGTCGCAAGAACGTAACTCTTTTGTCACCGGCAGGCTGCATCCCATGCAAAAAAAAAAGTACGGTCACCATAGATACCACACCTGGTGCACACCCACGGATGTATTGCTTAACGTCGATTAGTGTGGTGGGCTTGAATCCCTTGGTGCGGATGGCTTCAGCCTCGGTGAACAACTCGTCGAGGCGTGCATGGCGACTCTCGACGACCTCCTCGCCATCAACCATGACACCTTCTAAAACATCCGACGGGTCTCTGGCTTGGCTCTCCACCTCCACCACGATGGCATCTCCTTCCGAATCCGCCATGATCTGGTCCGTCACCATCATTACACAATCTTTGCACCAAGTACTGCGGGGCTGAATATGATTGCCACACATGTCGTAAGAACGCAACTCTTTTGTCACTGGCAGGCTGTATCCCATGCAAAAAAAAATTAAAAAAATTGTACGGTCACCATAGACACCACATCTGGTGCACACCTACGGATTGCTTAACGTCGATTAGTGCGGTGGGCTTGAATCCCTTGGTGCGGATGGCTTCGGCCTTGGCAAACAACTTGTCGAGGCGTGCATGGCGACTCTCGACGACCTCCTCGCTATCAACCATGACACCTTCTAAAACATCCGACGGGTCTGTGGCTTGGCTCTCCACCTCCACCATGATGACCTCTCCTTCCGAATCCGCCATGATCTGGTCCGCCACCACCACAGCCTCTGCACCCTCGTCACCTTGTTCTGAAACCATCTAACTTCTCTAAAACTTCTCATATCTAGCTTCTTATCCCGCTTCTTGCTTCACCTGGCCATGTGAAATCGTTCTGGAGCGTCAACAGCTTCTCCCAGCGCCCGAATGACCTAGCAACCCTGCTGGGGCGCTTAAGGTCTGCTTCTGCCACCTTGCGCCGGCTAGAAAGGATAGGCTTGGGGCACGGTCGTCCTGGTCCCACTCCTAGCTTGGGAGCATCGCTCGGGCGTCAATGGCATTTGGGCCAGCTCCTCAGAGCCATGGGGTTGCAGCTCCTTGAACCAGGCGCGACAGACAGCGACGACAATGGGATCCGGGGGGAAATAGACTGGGGTGGCCGGATCTGTAGTCGGAGTCGATTATTTGGCCGGCGACGGTAGTTGTAGGGCATGGCGGCGGCAACGACGGCAGTAGGGTTACAGTCAAGATGGCAATGGGGCCCCGAAACCCGCGTCCCCACAGGTTTTTACCCTATTAGGAAACAGGAATAGGCGTCTTTTTAACCCCACGGGGCTGCTGTTGGGTAAAGTATGAAACCCAACACGTTTCGCGGGTTCAAACCCGTTTCAACAGTACCTAAACCCGAGACCCACCATCCTCGTCAAAATGCTACTGTTTGTTGCTAAAATATGCTTATCTTTCTTGCTCAAATGGGGTTAAAATATGCTCCTTGTAGCTACTGTTATTGCTCCTTTTGTACAAGTTATGCTCCTTATAGCTGTTGCTATTGCTCTTTTTTGCACAAGTTATGCTACTGAAATATGCTCCTTGTAACTCCTAAACCATGTACTATTGTATTGTGCTAAAAATTTCTCAAGTTATGCTGCTAAAATATGTTTTTTTTGCTGAAATGTTATTATGTGTTGCTATTATATTTGCGTAAATATGCCGATTTTCCCGTGGGTTTAGATATCCCGATGGGTTTAGGGGACGGGCAAAATGCTAGCCCCGCGCACGGTAACGATGACGGGGACGAGTTTGAGATTTTCTCGTGGGCATGGATTTGAGCGGGCAATCCCGATGGGTTTCGTCCATGTTGCCATCTTGAGTTACAGAGGAGAAATGAGTGAAGGGAGTCGTGAGCGAGCGGGTTGTCGTGCGGGATCGAGTGAGGGGGAGCTGAGCGAAGCATTTTCTTGGCCGTGGCATTTCGGCCATAAATAACGACAACTTCAGATTCACAAAAACAGGAAGCTGGGGATCGGTCGCTTCGAAAAAATGAACTACAACCCATCGTGGCTTCCTGGATTTCAGCTTCGTGAAGCTATTCTGTTCGGGTTGGCTTATGAGAAAATTTATTAAAAATGTGGAGAGGGAGGAGATCAGACCAGGCCCTCAGCCATTGTTGTTGTTCCTTGTGCACAGGATAGAGTGCTTTATATAGGTGAAAGAGGAAGCAAAATAGCCAAACGAGAGGAGCATGCAGATCAACTGACTAGCCAAACGCGTTCACGTTGCGAATCAACCTGTGGTTGGATGNNTAGAGGGACAGTGGTATTCCCAACCCACCAGGGTTTAAATCATGATGCTCGCATTTATTTCTGGATTTATTTCAGGATCTCCGGCGATGCGCATTTAGTGAGAGAAGACGTTCCCGTCGACGACGAGGCGCCTACGGTGACTTCATAAATCTCAAGATGATATGCCGACTCAGTCTCTCGAAGGTACTCATAGGGATAGGGTATGCGTGTATGCGTTCATAGGGATGAGTGTATACGCGTGTATGTAAGCGCTTGCGTCTGTACTACGTTCAAAAAAAAAAACGCGTTCACATTGATGTGGGTTCACACTTTGCATGGAGCTTTTCCACCCGCGTACACACCCAACAATTCCGACTATGCATGCAGCCTAGTACTCCTAATTAACTAAGCAGTTACTGCCCACACGCTTTAAGAGACTCCTAATCTAGAAATGCATGTAAGCTGAAAGGCACCTTCTAAACTATGACTGATGGAGTAGCTAGCTAGTAGGCAGAGCTGCACGTACTGTACATCAGAATAAAGCAGCTATTGCTACTACTAGTACCGGTAGAAGTTAGCGATTCTGGAGTATATCTCGGTGCTATTTGGTAGAACCGACGACCGAACCGAAATTTCGATACATAGAATCTTCGGTTAGCTAATTTTTTGTTGATCGATCGGTCAGTATGTTGAAAAAACCGAAATCTTAAATAAACCGAAGGACTGACCGGAACGGTTGGGGGGAACCGAACGCCCAGCCTGAGGGTCTAGTATGGTGTTGAGCGCTCCTCTCGCGAGTTTCCTTCTGCTTCTGTTTTCTTCTTTGATTTTTCTAGCTGTTTTTCTAACTCACAACTGGATTATTTTTACAGATGAAAGATATTTTAAGATATTTTTTTACGATAATTTAAAAAATGTTGCCACATATTTATAAAATATTCATGGTTTAAAAATGTTTTAAAAAAGTTCTTGCATTAAAAAATGATCCCAAAAACAAAAGTTGTTCTTGAATTTTAGAAAATGTTCTCAAACATAAAAAATGTTCTTGAATATTTGTAATATTATAAAATAATAAATTCTTGAAGTTTATAAAATATTATAAAAATGGTCTCACATTTAAAATAATTATAGTTTAATAAATATTCTTCCTTAAAAAAATTGAGAACATTTTTAGAAATAAAAAACAAGAAAAACTTGAAAGAGGAAAATGGTATGAGAAAAAAAAGGTTGAGAAAAATCAGTGGTATTTTATCTAAAAATTCATATGTTATTTGGCTAGTTCAAAAATCTGCCATTTCGAAGGCCTTTGATTTTATTTTATTTTCCATATGAAATACAAAATCTTGCGCGAGATTGATGCACACCGGGATCTCCAAGTCGATACAATGGTGAGAAAAATAGAGAAGTTGTTGAAAGAAATTTCCTTTTGGGTTATGCTTGGCATGGCAAAGTGAGGATTGTCAAAGTTGAAAAGTCATCACACAGACATTTCTTTTGATGCTCACATTCTATTACCACCAACCTCTGAATTCTTGAAACTGAATTTCAAACAACACATGTATAGAGTTATTATTTACATACAGAAGACTTGAGCTGTTGAGCATCACAATTTGCACACATTGTACATAAGAGCGAGCGCGCCAGCAAGCAGCCACAAACTTGGAAGGTGAATTCAGTTTTCTTTTTTGCAAGAATATCATGCATCCTCCATCCAAAAAGGAAAAAAAAAGGTATAACACGCATCCAAACACCTTCTAAGCGTTGTTATCTGAGTGGCACCCATGGTTAGAGATCTAAATCAATTGAACAAAATAGTGATGACCATCAGTTTCTTTGAAATCCCTCCCCTATGACTATCCTCTTCAAATTGCGCGACGCAACGCTGCAAGGAAAGAACATTCTTACGAGAAGCTGCATGCCCCCCAACTTGGAGAGCAGGAGTGTATTTCCTTTTTTACATCGGTAGGGAAGGGGGGAAATTATTTTTAGTATCTACACAGGAAGAAATCGCTGGAATCTTGCTCCGTAATTTCACAACAGCACGTTTTGTGTCAGAAAAGTAGTGGATGTTTGATTAGCCTCTTCCAAACTACGCATACGTCCGTATAAATAGAGTTATGACAATTTGTTGGACAAAACTGTCTGGGTGGTGTAGTTGGTTATCACGTTAGTCTCACACACTAAAGGTCCCCAGTTCGAACCTGGGCTCAGACATTTCGTTTCTTTTTTTGTCCCGATTTGTTATTGCACTTAGAAATGCATTCTCCGGGTACACCCATATATTTTAGCTTCTAGCAAACTTTTCTTCATATTTTGAACAAAACTGTGGTAATGCTAGATGATATTGTGCCTTTGTTTCGGAACATCTACTAAAAGTAGTGACGGAGAATTGGAGATGCGTATTAGACCAAAAAGTTGAAAAATACCACATGATAAATAACTTTCACCAAAAGAAAAAAAATATCGCCATATTTGCTTCACGTTTCTAACATTCAAACCTAGGCTCAGGCATTTGTTTCCTTTTCATTATTTTCTGTGAAGTTTGTATCATTCCGTTTTGTCTCCAGTAGTCATATCTGTTTTAACTTCCATCAAATTTTGATTCAGATTTTCAACAGATTTATAGTCTGCTATAATGCACTGATCCAGGATGTTAGTCAAAGCGTTCTTCTAAGTGGCTAAAATTCCCGATGTTCCAAAAAAAGTCGCGTTGTAGACATGTCCACAGAAAAAAAAAGTGCATCAACTCCCGAAATTCCTTTTCGTCGTAAATGGCTGAAATGCCTGAGGTTCCTCAGAAGACATGTGCATATTGGGACAAGTGTGGAAAACTTGCAATTTGTGGTAAATGGCTATGTGGATCATTCAACATTCATAATACTAGTCATCAACCCGTTCAAACACCATATATGTAAACTTAAATCACACTTATTCTTATGAAAGATAACTCATGTATAATAGTTAGGGATGCACGTTAGTGACTCACATGATTTCCTTTGACCCTCCTTAGTTAACAAATGAAATAAATTTCTAGAATTGGTGTGACATGAAGACATTTATTTAATTTGAGTTGAACTAAAGAGGTTCAGAGAATACCCTAAAGGGTGCACCGCCTCTAAGTAATATTTCAACATATAATTTACAGGTTAAAAATGTATATATTTCTTACCTGCTTACTTGATTAGAATTATTTTATTTTCAATGGTTACAAATGTATTTATGATCGTTTACTTGTGTTACTATCAACAACTTCAGATATGTGACTATAATATGGAATTTAAATGTATACATCTGGTTGAAGACAATATTTTCATTGTCTCTACTATTTAGTATAAGGTATTACATGTATTAGAGGAGCAAAGGATAGGTAATACATAGTGTTCAAAGGCATATAGGTCGTATTCGGACACCAAACTATAGAGATCAATACACATACACTAGTAGAAAACAGGCCATTAGTCCCGATTGGGAAGGGCCTTTAGTCCCGGTTCCCCAACCGGGACTACAGTATAGAGACTAAAGGGTCCAAG
>CBMN010761419.1:0-13801 GCA_000582825.1 Hordeum pubiflorum
TCAAAAAGGTAATAAAAAGACAACGGGAAGTGAGAAAAAGTCATTCCTATACAACAAAAATATACTTGTGCGAATGTCATTAAAAACCCAACACCTCATATATAAAAGAAGACACGTATGCCAAAGAGTGTGTAGCTACCACCATGCATAGAAAATCGCCTCTCAATATTCTTACTCACATATGCAGGTTCTTGTCCGACAAACTTTTGTATGTATAGACATTTGTCTATCCACTGACCATGGCCATGTTACTCTGTTAAGGTCAAATACGTTAAAATGCAACACTTTGTAATATGTAAGATGGTTTTACTTCTGTGGCACCAAGGCACCAAGTGCTATCATCAGTTACATATGCCTCCACGCCTCCTTGCAGTAAGTAGTCTATAATTCTAGTAAATATGGTTGCATGCAAAATTTTCAGTCTTGTTTTATTAAGCCTCAAAGTGGTGATATGATTTACGTTTGCTTATTCACACACAAATTAAGGAGACATGTTCGCAGTTATGCTTCCTCGCTTGGCCCTGTTTTCCCATTGAAGAGATGTTGCCATGTTGCCCACAACCAAGGGCAGGCCACCTTGCAGAGATATGTCCATTATAGCACTTCCTTAAGAGAACATCTCCATTGGCATTCCTAGAAACAACTCAGGAACAATGACAGCTAGTTTACCTTAAATCTGGTGAGCTACTAAGTTTCTATTTGGATTCACTTAATACACATTCAATTCACAGCAAGAAAGAAAGCCTCAGCTCTGTTGTTCTCAACAAGCTCTGTTGTTCTCAACAACTCCTTTAATAGGGCTGAGGTAGGAAGACATGCCGGTAATTTTGAGCTGATTGGGGTAGTTTCAGCCCCAGTTAGGTTTACAGTGATTCTGAACTGAAGTAACTTCAAATATTTGACACATGAGATGTTAGCTCAACTAAATCAGCCACCAAACTAAAAAAAAAACTAAATCAAACACCTAATACAAACTAAATCAATTGTATTTTACCCCCCACCCTCACAACCTAGTCCAAGCTTGCTCGTGATCTCTAGCATATTTTTACAACATACAAAGAAGCATAAATACAACAATGACACCGACATTCAGGTGGCCACTGGCATATATGTCCTGAATATCCATCTAAATCACTCGATGTTGCATACCGGCACCACACACATGCCGAATTTTGCGCTGGAGCTCTCTACAAGAAATAGAATTGCCACACAGGAGATGTGAGCTTTGGGCCATTGCTTCCGATTTTCTTAAGACCTGGCACGAGAAGCTGGAACTGAGAGTGCAGTTGTGAGAAGCAATGTGATTGGAAGTTGGGGGGGAGGGAGGTAGATAGGTTAAGTATCCTGTGCTTACCGTCCGGGAGGAAATGGTTTCATTCCTGGAGAGCTTTCACGCGGGAGGTCAGCTCTCTGACTTGATTCTTGAGACGCTCGTGGTTGCTGAAAAAATCAACAAACACCTGCCTTTCCCTCCCCACCTCATGTGCGCGATTTTCAAAGATCTGCAAATTTGTTTGTAACATGAGGTCTAGAGGTACATATGCACACGAGAGACAGATAATACTATTATTCAAAGCTCTTCATACTAGTGTTTTTTAAGTCCTCTCTTCTGCCAAAGTAATACTGGGTGAAAACAGATAATTTCCCCATTTGTCTTACCCAACTTGAAGAAGCTTCAAGATTTACAGAAGATAACAGCACACATAACGATTCCAATATATAACAAGCAACACATGTTGATTCCAATAATTTTAAGGATGATAGCAAGTCTACTACCTTTATCTTTTGAGTGCGAGCCTTGGTTACTTCTTCAACAGCAACTTCAACTTGAGCATTGGCATTTTCCATATCATCAAGTGCTCGCATCAGTGGCTGCAACAAGAAAACGGATGTGATGAAATACAGGATACACAATAAATAACACAATCTGGTGGCTCAAAGAGTGTACCCAGGGCGTCAATACTGGTTCTGCAGTTGTTGACGATGCAAATAGAAGCTGTTCAACTGTTTGAATCAGAGTGCATCTGCAGAATTGAGACGTGTGAAATGATTCCAATTGGACACGTATTGGCACACTAAAAAGTGAATATGCAGGATACAACAGATTGAATAACTCTGCATATCACAAATCTTGCATAAAATAAGTCAAGCTGGCACACCAAGCACCATGCTCGTTGCCAGCTTGGCTTCATGCAAGGAAAATAGCATCCAAGCCAGTGGTTTGTTGGATCTTTTTGGAGGTCAGCCTTATTGTTTACTATACAGGATACACCAAATTAAGAATGTGTCGGTTCATACAAGAAGGAGCACTAAAAGTCTACAAGCAATCATATTTCAGACATGAATAAGGCAGTGCCTTTGTGGTAACTTACAGCTCATTGATACATCTTTTCCTGTCAGCTGGAAGAGTATTTTCAAGTTCAGACTGAAGAGAAAGCAAGTCAGATTGAAGTGCCGATATCTGCTGAACTAAAGCATGTGCTGACATGTATGTTGGTACTGCTGCTTGGGAATCTGTAGAAAAGAGTAGGCAACATGAAGGATAGGAAAAAATAAATGAAACTGCATACTGATTGGAGTTATCTGCTTACTTGAGTGAATACATAGTAGATCTCGCACTGCATGGAGGAAAGTGTCACGATCATCAATTGCTCCTTGTTCACGTACCTCAGACGCAGCTTGAATTAATGAATTACAATGGCCCTAAAAGATAAAGTAAACATGAAAAAAAATCAGAATTCTGTATGAAGACAATAAGAATGAAGAAACATGAATAAACACTAAAGAAGAGAGGACATGAATACATACAAAATAAGTGAAGACATGAATAAACACTGAAGAAGCGATTACACAGAAGTCAGCAACATCAGAGATTACTTACCAGACGGGTGTTGACTGCTGATAGGTAGCTATGTAGCTCAGATTCTATGACTCTAAGCAATGCGTGGGCACTGGCTATGTGCTTCCTTTCAAGTTGGCAAGCAATCTTCAGAAATTGGTGTCTAGCAAGCTGATTAACCAAGTGGCTGATGAACTGTAAAATAAATAAAATGTCAAGACTGTCAGAAGAGAAGTGTGGGAGCGTATAAATGTAATAGGAAGTCTAGCCAACACAAGAACGTATAAAAAATAGTTTGTTGAAGACCAAAATTCAGTAAACAAGTAAACATCACTACTTCTACTAGCTGTAAAACACCATCTGCTGAAGGTGATTGGCATCTATCGGTGCACAGCACCAAACAATCAAACACACTGGCATTTCATTGATCAGTGGACCACCTTCTGCATGTAATGAAAAGCCCAACAATAGTAACCAGCTTTTCTAACGCACACCACCAATTAAATCTAAAAGAAAGCACCAAAATGCTGCGTGATTGCCGCTCCATTGTTCTATTTCATGCAATTGCTTTCGAATCGCTCCAGAGTTTATAACCAAAAGCAAAATATTTTTTACACAGCTTGAGTGAAATCATACTCCTGAATAAAAAACTAAGTCACATCTTAGTTTCATGACACTAGAGGGTACACCAGCAATAAGAACATACAAAAACAGGACACATCGAAGATTGTAGAAATGGCATATATTGTGAGGATGTGCTTACAGTTTTCTGCCTGTTGATATAGTATTCCTGGCGCATGACCTTTAAATCGTAATCACCTAAATATTTGGGTGTTCAGAAGCATGTTAGAGAAAAAAAATAGATCATAACAGAACAACAATAAAAATAGAAATACTTTGTGCAAACCTTGCAAAATATATGTGCCTTGAAGTTGAGCAAGTTCCGAACAAAGGCATGGTATGGTCTGGAGGAGAGAAGTAGATAGATCAAAACAGGCTTATGCCATGAAAGATTTATCATATGCTAAGGGAAGAATTGGAGCATGGTCGATGCACTGCAGTAAGAATTCTTATTGGCATCAATGCCCTCTAAAATGCTAAAAATGTATTTTGGTGGGTTGGTGCTCTGGGTAAGAATTAATCGCACATTCACACTCCAACATATTTCCTAAACAACAGTAGGTAGCTCCAAAAATGAGCACATAGATTACTCCAAGGGAATAGTCAATTTAACAATACCACCATACATCTTTGAAACGGAAGTTAGAATAATTTTTGTAGTTTCTAGTCCTGCAAGAGGTAACTCAACTCTGTACATGGATTTGGGAAAATTGCAAAAATACCACCAGTTGTCAGTCTGGGTTTGAAACCGCTGCAAAACCAGTCTGTTGTCGAACACTTCGTTTAACTCCAATACATGTTGATATTTAACAAACAAACCTATACATTCTGCTGATAAATTTGTGTTATTCCTCTAAGGAACAAAATATTCTGCATGGGTGTAGCATTAAAGGTTTGGAGCTTTAGTTTATCAGATCAAGACTTATACTTAACTTAGTAACAAAATGCATTTCTAAAGATGGAACTGTGTTTGTTCACATACCTCAGATATGAAAGGCTGCACCTTTTGAGTAAGTGTTGAGAGTTCCCCAGCAAGCTCAGAACTTTTTCTCCTGAAGAAGGAAGGCGATGATAAGAGGTAACCGAGATCAGAAAGATCTTTCTTATTCTTCAGATATTATGTCACAGTTAAATAAAAGGAACACATCTGAAAAACAGATAGAATCACAATCAAGATGAGTAACATAACATATACCTAAGAGAGTGTATATCCCTATGTATGTGAGCCTCGTCGGAGGATACTTGAGATTTTAAAATTTGGAGTATGGCCTGTTGTTTAGCATTCTCAACTTGTGCTTCAATCCATTGTCGTTCACTTGTAGCAAATCTGTTGATAAATTAGAG
The DNA here is from genome assembly GCA_000582825.1 of Hordeum pubiflorum. Lineage (NCBI taxonomy): Eukaryota > Viridiplantae > Streptophyta > Magnoliopsida > Poales > Poaceae > Hordeum > Hordeum pubiflorum. The sequence goes on from CBMN010761419.1 coordinate 4,805, forward strand.
TAAGCCCACAGGCCACATCAAATGACTGCTGAAAATAAATCAAAGCTCGAAATGGACACTTTTAAGCATTGACGAGCTTAACACTGAAGAACACACGATGGCAATGCAATTCCACAAACACACATATACCAACGAACCGATAGCAATACAAAATGCAGCATACAAATGGAGGAATTGCAGCTGTTTATTTGTTGGATCTCAATGTGATACGACTAATGCCTACCCATTGCAATTGGTCATGAAATCTGGTCTGGTGGAGACATCAACGAATGTTACCTTGTTTGGGTACCTGCTTTTCAGTAGAGAGTTTCTAGATAACAGAAGAATAGCTCGGAGTAGTTACCAAAGAAATTAGAATTTTAAACTTCAATATGGTTATCGGCAATTGTTTTCCCACGTCAGTTTTGGACATTTGGCCTAAAGGGGAGGTATCAGGTGCAAACGTGAAAGCAATTACATGCGCCATTGAATAGATGATGGATATAAGAGATTTAGTGGGCCATGAGGTGGTGAGAGCTCTGGTAATTGTTTCCACGGGCCATTCTCAAATTTCACATCAATATGACCACAAAATTTCATGGATCTTCTCAATCCATCGCTCATATAACAATACACATGAAAGCACACATGTTTGCACCCAAACAAAAGTTTTCACTTGATACAACATGTGATTATAGGTATCATACATCAAGATAGAGATTTTTCCACCTAAACATGAGTTTTCACTTGATATCATGGTGCTAACAGAAAGATCAAGAAAAGTTATGAAGCGAAAGACACCTACATCGAACGGAGTCGTTGCAACTCAGCCACACGTTGGTGATGATGAGATTTTTCAGAATCTCCTGCATACAAGAACATGGCTGTTATAACCTGTTCATCTCTAAGCACAATCATGTTGTTACAGTATTACAGTATCTATGACCTTTTCAGAAGTTCGAATAATGCCTTCATGGGAGATCAACTACAAACAATTTACTCAGAAGGTTCTTACCTCTTGTCAGGCCATTTGTGATGTCATCCAGACTCACCCAGGAACATTTCGATTTTCCCTCCTCGGCAACAAGTCGAAATGGCCCCTGACAACATGACAGAACAAAACTAAACAACTAAACAGTTCGAAGTGGTTGTATGGTACTAAAGCAAGACATAAGGTATGGCTGCAACAGAGATGCACAATTATGCATAAGAAGATAATAGATAAGTCCCCAAAATCTGGTGGTGAAAATTATGCATAAGGAGTGCAAACATATTATTCAGTATAAAAAGCTTCATGCAACATTGAAAACAGGGAAATATCCAACTTCACAGGCACATGCTGTATTTTTTTTATAATGAATGTGATACTTTTGCACCTAAAAGGGTAAAAAAAAAAGATAGTACCGAGTAAAATACTAAATAAAATTGAGTATAGGCAAAAGTGTACACCAATTTTTTTTAACTATCTTGTATTATTTACCTATGTTGGATTTGCAAGAGGCAGCAAGATAGTAGGAGTTTGAAATTTAAAGAAAGTGAGATAATTAGTGATGAACACAGTTCACTGCTTGCCCGCTCTGGAACAAACAGAAGTTATCTGGTTTGTTGCAAACAATGACAACCACAAATAATTTACCTTCTCAAATTGCTTCGAGAACCACCGGTTTAGCTCCTTTGTACAAGCCAAATCCCCAATAACATACGGATGGAAGTCTGAATATGCCAAGTATATACTGTCCTCTGCATATGCATATCACGAATATTAATCAAACTATAAAGAACTACTCGATACAATGTTATATATAATTGCATGCACAAGTTTGAGTGTATACCATCTCCTGAATGATAATGGGCTAACTCTTGGGTTGTAGCAGTAATTCTTCCAAGAACTGCATTCATCTGAAAGTTAGCAAAAACATCAAATCAAAATTGTTGAAAAATTATATAACAAGATAGAGATCCACAGCAGCTAATTAAGTTATTTATATGAACCAAATAAAGTGCACACAGCAACCACCTAGCTCCGTTTCAAAACATTTAGGCAAGGGCACACATTGGAAATAGAACTATAACCACACTCTTGATTTCTTCAATGGACGGGTCTTTTGAAACAGATTCTCCTTACACTACGGAAGGTGTACGAGATTAATCATGGTGTGTTTAATAAGAGGAGATACATTTTCATGGCACTTTAGGAAACATGCTATGTGTGCATGTTATTAGATAAGCCGTATCATGGAATAACACTCAATTTCGAAGGTGTGGTGTGTTTTGGGTGTTTATCCTCTCGGTGTCCACTTGGAAGGGTGTTGTTGTACAAACATAACAATGAAACAAAGTTCCTACCATCAGAATAAAAAGAAGTTGTACACCAGAAGCCAAGGTGAAAGAAGCATGATCAAGAGTAAATAACAAGGAAGAAGACAACATGCCTTTTATCCTGTTGTTGCATACCAATTCAATCAAAAGTAAAAAACATGAATAAAATCGTTAAGGATGCAAGACAATGAAAATTACCTCCAAGTTTCTGGATGAAAGTATCTCATCTAATGATATAAGTTGCACGCTAACTGTAGACATAGCTGATACACGTGCTCGTCTGCCTTGAATAAGCGAAGATGCTTGCCCTGCAAGCATATCAAATTGTGCTTGCTGCCGTGCAAGCTGCCTCTGCAACTCAAAAACTTCAGCTCTATATGCTAGTTTTGCTTCTCTGCAAGCAAGCAAACGAAATAACCCTGTCAGTAAAAACACATAAGAGTAAGAAGAAATATTTTATTCTGCAATTGGTAGTTGCACCTAACTAGTACTTCCTCCGTCCGGAATTACTTGACGCTCAAACGGTTGTATCTAGACGTATTTTAGTGCTAGATACATCCGTTTGAGCATCAAGTAAGTCCGGACGGAGGGAGTATTTGACAGCAACTTGACACAGCAGAGGAAGGTTCAACAGCAGATAAGACACATATGACATGAGGCAGTCAGCGCCCTTTGGCATTAGGAAGGCTACTTGCCCTTTCAGTCATAAAAGATTTGGCCAGTCCTAATTGTTAGGGATAAAAACATTTCTTAGTTCTTTGAGTTGTTTGGTTAGTCCTTTACAAGGATGTGTCCCTTGTGTTCCTTGTGTATCAGGACAGCATGTAGATAGAAAGATTAAGCTTTGAATAGAATAAATAGTATCGTTGCCTCTTTTTCAACCAGGTATCAAAAGGCTAAGCAAGCAGCATGGTCGTTCAGTCAAGGGCTTGTGCGCTACCCTAGGTCCTCACCCCACCCAATCCAAGTGTCCTATTAAGCTTCATGTTTAATAGTACTATATGTTAGTGATCCACTCGTCACCATCTCGTAGTCCTGGCCTGGATTCTCAGGAGCCAGTTTCCCACTAGAATTTGGCATGAAACGTTCCTACAAGTATAAGTGCATGAAAATAAATGCAGCAACAATTCAAGCATGGCATGGCTTTCACTAATCACTATTAGTTTATAAAAAGTGAAAGTTCGAGCATACCGAATGTCAAGAATAGTTTCTTCTGCTTCAAAGACGGCTTCTTGATTGTCTTTCTTGCTTGAAAAGGCTGAAATACTATCAAAAGCAGAGTCCAAATCCTCACCCTGAGCAAATAATACAGGGCATTGCAAGAGTTAAAGGTTTGACCAATGGAGAAATAGGTGTTTACAATGCATAGAAGAGCTGTTGCATTCAGACAATATTTCAGGAGACTGCTAACGACTCACTTACATGATATATGGGTGCAAACTCCAAAGATTTGCAAGAATTTAATTAATGTTTTTAGCAGGGTTTCAGATCTTGGATGGGATAAATTCATCGATAGTCTGTATTTTTCCAACAAACACTGAGAATTGACCAATCCCTAGTTTATTTCCAGGAAATAGTACAGGTTATTTGAATACTTTATCTATAATACCTAAATAGTTCATCCCCACTATGTTATTTCTCTTGACATGCAGTCTATCCACATCAGCAGCAATGCCACATCAGCAGCGTTTAATTGGAGGCTTACATGCGGGGCCCATCACAGTAGAAAACAACCACATTAGCTTTAGTTACTGCCGGAAGGACCCACAAGAGAGGACGCCCACTGACGCCTCTTTCCGTCCACATCTGCCTCAGGTTACGCGCGTGACCAGCGAACAGAACGGCCCTCTCTCCACCCCATGCTCCACGTCCCTCCACCTACCTTGGCTCCTCATCTCCAAGAACGCAGCAGGAACGCAGCGGCCAGATTATGTGCAGCCTGTTCCCCTTCCACTTTCACTCCTTTTCCCAACAAATTCGGCCTCCACTGCTCCATCTTTTTGGTTCGCCTATCAAACCTACCACCGGTGCGAGTCGCCGCCTCCCGCACTCACCGGTCCACACCAAAATCGATCACCTAGACGGACTTGATGTTGTTGCCGATGTGATCCTCCTGCCGTTCAACGCGGCGTGCCTCGTCGGCAGGCAGGCAGTGCCAGTTGCCGAGCTGCAGCCGTTGAGCAGAGAGGAAGGGGTCTCCGCCAATGCTAAATTTCGCCCGCCTCTCGGGCACGCCATGGTGCAAGGATGCTGCCCGCCACCGTGGACCATGCCGAGCACCGTTGGAGATCAGGAGGGACAACTTCAGTTCAGGCTCTTTCTCCCTCACCTTCTTTCTTTGGTTCCTACCCTTTTTTTAGTGTGTGAGTGTGACTGCGTGTGTTTGATTATGTATGTGTAGATATTCAAGTAACAGTAGGCTGCTATAAACGATTTGGGATCGCTGTATTTATATATGCTTTTCCCTATTTGATATTTGAAGAATTCCTTCTCGCAGTTGCATTCAGACTATTGGATCTGCAAGGTACCAGCAACTGTGTTGAATATGAAGAGGTATGTGTCGTTTATATACTGAATTATTCTGCACATGATAATCCTGACAATTGATCAGACCACTTCAAGATGTTTTGGGCATACCACCATACACTGCGATTTGTCGATTTAGATGCTTATCCTCCAGCTCTCTCAGTCTCAGTACTCTTTGGTTATGCACACTACCTTTACAATTTGACAGTTTGGGTATGTCAATCTTGCATGAATCAGGCCTACATCTTTCTGATGATTTTGTCGAACAGATTGTGCACCAGGTACACCACATCTAAATGAATGTTGCTGCGCAAGAAGCATTAAACTATCCATGTGTTTATGCTAACTTAAATTCCAACAGACATTCAGGGAGGCAGACTTGAACAACAATGGGAGGATTGATCCTGACGAATGGGAAGCGTTCCGAAGTAAAAATCTAACCTCGCTGAAGAACATGACTCTCTCATACCCAGAATAAGTACCTCTATATTTTTAGCCTTGGTAAACAATGCTTGAGAACATGACTCTTAGTCTTAACTAACATCTCAGCATGTTTTGATGCAGGGTCATAACTATGTCATTCACTCTCAACGTGCGCTACAAAATTATTGTTATATGCAATTTATGGTAAGAATTATTCACTGATATTCAGAGAGCAAAATATTAAGAAATATGAATTAGCTAAGCAACTAAAATTTGATTCGACATGCACCTCTTGGCGCTTGAATTTAGGTTTATTTTTGTATGCTCCTCAGATCCATGCATGATAATCCATTTGTCCTAATCAACCTCTATTTTCCGAATGAAAAATAAACCTAACGTTCTTATGCTTAAATAGATAGAAGTACTGCTGCTTAGAAGAAGAAAATCGCCACTTTGTGCAACATGGATACATTATTCGTCTTTATTTCTCTGTACATAGGCTTCCAAATTACTTATATGCAGGATACACATGGGCTTCTGTAAACAGCCACATCAAGTTCAGTTTACTTTTCATCAATTCTCTGTGTACTAGGTTGTGTTTATTTTTGTACAGACTTATTGGAGGCTTTTCTCAAAAGCTAATATATATGCATGCCTGCTGGCAACCTATGATATTTTTATGTGGCCTATGCTAAAATCAAAGATCACAGCAGCGTTGAATATGAAGAGGTCATATCTGAATGTCATAGGCTTTTCTCAAAAGCTAATATATATGCATGCATGTTGGCATCCCCTATGGCATTTTTATGTGGCCTATGCTAAAATCTTATGACATTCCTGCCTTTTCTCTCCCTCGCAACTACTCGCATTAGTACACAAGCTCCCATATCTAATTTCATTTTTGACAAAGTTATCATATGCACATTCTGTTAATCTCCATACTTATTTAGAGAGCACAAGCTCCCATATCTGAATTTAATTTTTGCACTGAATTATCATATACACATTCTCTTAGTCTGCGTACTTATTTAGAGAGCATGGAATATGATTCTGATAGCTTCTATCTGTTACATGTTACAGTTGACAACCGTGATGTCATATATGTCTTAGATGACAAGCTTATTTTCAGATTTGGTTAAAGCCCACCTGCTACAAGTGTCGGATGATTTTCCGCTGATGGCAAGGATCTAGGACGATTTGGTGGTTCTTGCTGCATAGTATTGTTGCTGCTCCCATTAATATACAAGTATCTGACGAGACAATTTCCTGCGGGTGGCTCAAACGGGGCTGCTGGCACCCTATACATGCACAGAACAGTCATGCCCTGCCCTCGCTGTTCAATTGTTCGGCTAGGTACATTTTGTTTCATCCTTTGTTTAGCTTTTAAAACAAGCGACTGAATTTACCATTTTTACAGTATAAGCATGGATGAGTTGATTGACTTAGTTCACTTTGTTTCTCCTCCGGATAGGACATCTATGGTTTTAAGCATGCTACCAGTTGATGAGAGACCTAATGTGATATTATTCTTTCATGGAACCTTATTTGAAGTACCTCTATTCAGGTTGCTACTCAATTGATTCTTACGAAATGTTCCGCAGCAACGCGCGGGGAATCATCTAGTTTGATTAAAGACTCGTTATACTGTGCCATCTGGCATCTTGAACTCAATTCTAAGGTCACAGCACATCCTATATTCTTACAGAATACAGAAATACTAAAACTAGACATCACAAAAATGACCTAGTGGGTGCTCATACCTCTAGCAGTCTTCCCTCTTCCACGAGTTGCTCATACCTGTCAGCCATTGAAAATGTAGTCATGCACATATACTTCAGGCAAGACCGTGAGAGCAAGGCGGAAAATTTCATCAATGCAAGTGGAATTATATTCGGAAACTGAATATTATAAACACATTCGGCTAGTGATAACCACAAAGTGCAAACAAATTCACAAATTTTGAAGCACCAAAATTCCCCGAGTATGATACAGCAAAAAAAAAACTATTTTTTGCTTAACACAGGACTGGCATGTACTACTAGTTAACACAACTTTCCTTGTTTAATTTGTAAGAAGTCCATTGTTGAGCGGTTCAAAAGTCAACCATTGAAGGGCTATTATCGAACCACAAGAAGCCTATGATACATGACCCGTGCTTAGTCAAATTGCGGTCAGAACTGTAGAGCCGTCCCTCGCGGGGATCAGAAAATTCTGGCATTTCCAGCCAATCTCCAAAATTCACCCCGAGAGGTACACGAACCCACCACTAGAACCCTAATGCAGCGTAGCTCCCCGAGCAAACCGCAGAAATCCCGGTGCAAATCAGCACCCAAGCTCCCCGAATCTCACAGACGCCGAGTCCCTCCAGTTCCAAGCATCAAAACGCAGGTCGAGTAGTAGAACCGCAACCCGAACAGGCGCGCTCTAGTGTCGGCAGCGCAGTCGCCCTCGCCGGCAGCAGCAACCAAATGAGACCGAGACCCCCGCAAGAAAGTCGTTGCGGGAGAGAGAAAAGAAGAAGAGAGGCTGGTGGGGGATTTGGGGCTCACTGCGAGAGGTGGGAGGGGGAGAGGACGTTGGAGGGGCGGAGGCAGGAGCAGATCCAGGCGAGCAGCGGGCGCGCCTCCTCGTACTGGAAGGGCCACTCGAGCGCGTCCGCGTCCAGCGGGTCCTCCCCGTCGAACCCCAGCTCCGTCAGCGCCGCGCACATCGCCGCCCCGCTCATCCTCGCCTCGCTGCCCCGAGCTCGACCCTCTCCCGCCCGGTCGCCGGAGGCGGTGGTGGCGGTCGCGGCGGCGGCGGCGGTGGTGGTGGTGGTGGGTGGGGACGGCCGCGGCCGGCAGCGGTAGCCGGTAGAGGAGGAGGAGTGGAGTGCGTTCGAAACAACAAAACAACAACCAAATGGTGAGATCTGCGTGCCGGCCGGCGCGTCCCTCCCTCCCAATTCTCTCGAGCTGCCGTTGGAGGCCCAGATAGTTGGGCCGGAGCGAGGTCCAGACAGGCCCGACTGCTCGCTGGGCCGTAGGTGGGTACGGCGTACGTGTACTTGCCTCATGTACGCACGTCTCTACCGGAAATATACCCGTACGACTCTTGGTTTGCGTGAGATCTCGGCTTCTTCGCTGCCACGGCGCGCACGAGGCGCACGCGACAGCGGCCCCACGTACGGATATCCGCGCAAAAACCAAAAAGCCAAGCAAAACTCATTAAAATCCGAAAACGCGTACCCAAAAAAACGATGAAACGTCGAGCGCGACACATATCGCTTGCTCTTCTCACCTACTCATGAGTTTGGTTTTTCATAATGGTATTTTCGCGGCCAACATATCGCTCGGTCATATCGCGGGAGAAAGAAAGGTCATCTGGCCTCTAGTCGTGAGGAAGCTTCCTTCCTTTCGCCGTCCTTCGACGGCTCCTCTCCGTCGATGACCTTGGTCGTCAGTGGTGAGGGGTGTCCTCGAATCCACGTGCGTGTATCGTTTTAAGCATTTGTAGCTTAGTTTTTTGGTTTTTCATCATATTGGCTTTGACGATTGCTGATACGTCTACAACGTATTTATAATTTTTGATTGTTTCATATTATTATATTATCATTATAGGATACTCTTTGAGTATTAATTTATCAATTTATATTATTTTTTAGCACTAACCTATGGCTTGTCCTGATGGCTTGTCCCTCTCTGGTGGCCCTCATACCCCGTTCTCTGGCCTATAAATTCACATATATTTCAAAAATCCTAGAGGGCATCC
>CBMN010761420.1:0-14443 GCA_000582825.1 Hordeum pubiflorum
AACACGACCGGCAGACGAACCCTAGGTACGGGCGATGCGGCTCACGGCGGCGATCATGGAGACCGCCCGCCCCGGGGGCGGCACGGAGCAGAAGCGACGGGCGGCGGCTAGGATTGGATCGGTTAGACTGATACCATGTAGAAGGGATAGAGAGGGAATTGGTGGAATAGTCGATTGTATTGTGTGAGCCTCGTGGGCATATATATAGGAATACATGATCTACAAGCCAAGTCAACCTGGAATACTTCCTCCTTTCTGGTTTTTTTTCGAAAAGGGGCTCTTTATTACTTACCTCCTTTCTGGTTTATAGACTTATCTCATTTTTTTTGTTTTTCCAATTTAAAGGGCTCATCTTCATCTCATTTTAAGATTACGAGGCGCATTAAATCTATGCATGCAAGAATTAAAAACGAACACACCAATGCATGTAATGTTTCTACTCATCTAGTGGCCAAACATGCATGCACTGCAATTAATCCAAACTAATGCACCAGTTTAATTTGAAGAGTGTTGTAAAGTACAAGATACATTCCTCTACTCACCATATGCTTTGGTTGATGATATTTCAGATTTGAGCCTATAAACCGGAAATGAGGGAGTACTTCCTAGTCTATTCTATGTTTTCTAATTAAACATGATAAGAGAAACCCTAACCGTCACCCTTGAGACGGGCCTCAAGCAAATCCATCGAAGTGTTGAGAACTGAATCTGAGCATATTTACGCAGAATATAGGCATGTTTTCAAATACGGCCCCTAAGAGAGAGATGGGGAATAAGGGAGAGTCTTCAAATAAGTGACAAATCCGTCACCGTCTACCGACTAACAAAGTGCCATTTTTCTTATTTTTAAACAAAATGCCCAAAACGCCACTCTCTATTTTATTTGGATGTAAGCACCTGGGACTTCATCTTTCGTTTCAGAATGTTGTCTCGCTGTAATGGGTAACAACGAGCCATTCAGTTTTTCAGTCTTCTCTTTTGCACTAAATTAACTTCACTCTCTTCACATCAGCAAGTCAGACTGCACACATACGTCACCGAGACATGACAGTCCAGTAAACTAATTAGAGGACATAGTACGTCATTTAAGGAACAGCACACTTTTACCGGACAGCTGATTCCCAGCACTAACCACCTCAGTTCTTCAGTTTTCCATCTCTCTCAAGACATTTACCGCTCGCTTCAGAAATCAAACGAAGCAACAACCGGACTATCAACTGCCGATCGACTACTGAGCTTTCGAACATCAGCTTGGATGCATTCAGCCAACAAGATTTTCAGCAAGGTTCCTCCATTCCATGATCTTATCCTTGAATAATCCCCACAACTGTCGGTTAAGCCATAGCCATCCTGGCCCTCCACTGAAATCTCATCCCACAATCCGCGCCTTTCTGCCAAAAGATACGGCCATCACCAAGCACCAAACCTCGATACAATCCTGATCGGCCCATGGTGGACATCGCAGAGAACAATCAAGCCCCAGGCCTTCCCCTCCCGATGCAAATTGCAGAGAAGAAAAGGTTATCTGAATCCAATCACTTTACTGAAGAAAGGTTGATAAAAGCTGGGCAGTGAACGGCCGCTCCTGGGCTATAAATACGGCCGTGGAGGGAGTGCTCAGATTCCCCTTCTTCCCGCTCCTCCACTCTCTGGCCTCTGCCTCTCATCCTGATCTTGATAGTTTATGGGTGGTTGCTCCTCCCTCGTCTCCTAGGCCGAGACTTCTCTACCTCCCTGTACTGTCTCCCACTGCTGTACTAAACTAGTAGTACTGCGGCCGGAGTTGCTGGACTGCCAGTACTGATACTGACAGGTTGCGTCTACGCTGTAATGACACTATATACCTCTCCCTGCCCTCACCATTAGTGACCACCAACACCAACCAGACCTGCATTGCTTCAAGGACAGAACATGGGTATCCAAAGAGTTTGCTTCGTCGTTGCTCTGCTTTGTATATGCCTGAGAGGTAATTCCATCGTCGTAGAAGAAATCGAGTGAGTTCTTGTAATGGTGAGCTGAATTGACATGGTCTTTGTGTTCTGTTTGTTTGGTGCAGAGGGTGGAGCTGTGACATTCACGTTCCTGAACCGGTGCACGGGGACGGTGTGGCCGGGCATCCTGTCCAACGCCGGGACGGCGAGGATCGAGCCCACGGGCTTCGCGCTGCCGCCCGGCGCGGCGCGCGCGCTGCCGTTCCCGACCGGCTGGTCAGGCCGGCTGTGGGCGCGCACGGGCTGCGCGCAGGACGCGGCCGGGCGGTTCGCGTGCGCCACGGGCGACTGCGGCACCGGCACGCTGGAGTGCGCCGGGCGGGACGGGGCGACGCCCGCGACGCTGGCGGAGTTCACGCTCGACGGCGGGGGGCACAACGACTTCTACGACGTGAGCCTCGTGGACGGCTACAACCTGCCGATCCTGGTGGAACCCGCGGGGAGCAGCGCCACCGGCACGACGTGCGCGGCCGCGGGCTGCTCGCAGGACCTGAACCTGCGGTGCCCCGCGGAGCTCCGGTCCGCGGGCGGCGGCGCGTGCCGGAGCGCGTGCGACGCGTTCGGCAAGCCGGAGTACTGCTGCAGCGGCGCGTTCGCCAACCCCAACACCTGCCACCCCACCGCCTACTCGCAGGCGTTCAAGCTGGCGTGCCCGCGCTCCTACAGCTACGCCTTCGACGACCCCACCAGCACCTTCACCTGCGCCGGCGGCCGCGACTACACCATCACCTTCTGCCCCGTCGCCACCCCAAGGTCCATACTCCATGCCCATCACGCGGCTTAACTACTGCATTTAATTACTACCTAAGGCTTGCTTTCGCGTGACGTTTTGGTCGTGCGTGGTTAATTACACCATGATTTGCACGCACTGTTATGTAAGCATGCGTCTGCTTGGAGTTGGCGACACGATGATGAAATCGGCATGGTTGGTTGGTGCCTCAACAATGGGCACTCCATGTCACCTTATCTCACATACAAAATGTTTGCAAGTGCGCGGTATTCCAATACGCCATGCTTACGAAACGGAAGGGGACAGTGAGAGCGAGAGGTTTGGAAGATGATGCATTGTGATGATTAGTCCGGAATTACCAGTATATTACTAGTGTCTCATTCATGTTGCATTTTTAGTGGGTGCTTAGCTTGTCGAGGGTGGTTTGACCCGCTGTGGCTTTCACTTTTACTGCCGTCGGTTTGCACATCAACGTCAGCCGTCAGGAAAAGACTAGGCAGAGTATGAATGATGGCCGATGTCGCCATGAAACTACCGTAACACTTTAGCGGAAAGGGTAAAAGGGAAAGCGCAAAACACAGCTTTCAGTGCTGGATTATGTTTCTCCTCATCCTCTTTTATTTTACTGCATGCATGCATTCGAGTCTTCACAAGTTGGAGCGTGAACTCATCATACCCCGCTATTCTTTCCGTGTGCAGCCTGAAATCGGCGGGTGGGGCGCCGGTGGTGCCGACGCCGACGATGCCGGGCTCGACAGCGTTCGCGCCCCCGATGATGCCGAGGCAAGCAGGCGGCCAAGCCGACGGCCAGGGCGTGATACTGGGGGACAACTCCTGGCTCGCCAACATGGCCACCGGCGACATGTCAGCGGCGACGCCGAGGAGGACGCCGATGATCCCGGCCGCGCCGCTCGCACTGCTCATCCTCCGGTTGCTTCTATAGCATCACATCATTAGAAGAGAGAGAAGGACCAGCCATATCCAATCCATCCAAACAAACAAAAAAAACAGAGAAGTTTTGGTCAGAAGCTGAACAGAAGAACGCACTGTTTGCAAGTCGGCACGGCACGGGCCACCTGAGCGAAAGCGCTCCCCTGCCGTTGCTGCCGCCATCGGTGCTCGCGGAAAGAATTGGGTCGTTGTTGATGTGCACGGCGAGTGGGGAATGATTCGATTTGGCCAAGATCGCCATTGTAAAATCCATCCATCCATCCATCTTTTTCTCTTTTCTTTTTCTAGTTTGCACGGTTGTGGAGTACGAGTACAAAGGAAATATACTACTAGTAGAAAAGATTCTTACACGCATGGTGCTGGAAATTTGAATGGTGGCTCTAGATGAGCCCGGCCCGCTGCCCAAGAGCCATCCATGATTGTATATGCGCACTCGCCGTCCAGTTCTCCGGCTGATCGCTAGTGGCGAACAAACTATAGTAGAGGCTAAACCTAATAATGCTATGATATGCACCAAATGAAGGATTAGGCTCAAGTTCACATCGTTTTAGTAATGGAACAGGACGTACAGATACCTGTCATGTTATCTCTGCTCTGTAGAGTCACAATGCTTTGCTTACGGTACTGTTGCTTGCTGTGCCTGATTTGCCATAACCATAACCAGTCAGAGATGTGGCAGCTCCATTATCACTGACAGTCTAGCTGCCAAACACTCATAATACTCGCACATTCACCAAACATTTTTCTCGCAGCTGATGATTGGATGCGTGCCTCGATCAATCAACAGCTAAAAGGAAGAGAATGAAACGAATGGCCCGGTAATGGCTGAGTTGGCGGCATGGACTGAAAATACTAGAATACCAGTCCTACCACGACAAATTGTACGCTAAAAGTCACTAGTGTACAGATTGATGGCGCAAGCCTTGGTGTTTGGCACATGGGGTGTGCGGCGCCATCTGGGAGGACCAAGCAAGCAAGATGCCGGGCCGGCGGGCGTGGATGGTGGCCTGGTGGGGAGGACATGGGCACGGGCAGGGACACGGACACGGCGGTGGTGGCCATTCCCTTCATTTGGTCCACTGCTTTTGGTGAGTGTGGCCAAAGGAAGGTTCAGTTCAGCTCGGTGCCTACTCTTGTTCCTGCCTACCAACGGCGTAGTACTAGCTACCAGCAGCCTATATCAGAATCACATCACCTTTAGTTCCCGCATGCGCGATGTTATTCCGTGTGGGGCAATCAGTAAGTAGGTTGCAGAGGGAAGCTCATAGTACCTGCCAACTACTCCCATGGCGAAACCCAGATTTCAGTTGCCCGATCCGTGCGACGGGACACGCAGGGGATCGGCGGCCATGGTTTTAGCTTGGAGACCCGTCGCCTTTCCGTGGCCGAATCGACCGGTTTCTCCGATATGGCAGTGTGGCCGATGGACCTGGGGATCGCCGGGACTGCCGGAAATCTGACTTGAACTAGTGCAAGCAAGGCCACATGTTACTTTCAGGCAGAGGTGACGCCATCGCACGCGGCTGTGGGCTAACCGCGACAGGGATCGGCCACCGACCGGGTCGTTTTCCCGCTGACGACGAACTGCCGAATCTGATACGCGACTTGGATCTCCCGTTAGAACACAAGCCGAGTTGGATCGTCACTGCAACTGTGCCTCAGTTTTAACAAGTATGGAAAAGACGCAGCACAGCAGTACAGCACTAATGAGGGAAAATATGGGCTTATGAATTATGATTGCACTAACCACGCATCCTGAGACCAGTGGATGTGTGGTTCGGCGCTGTTGTGGTGCAGCAACACTGTCGTTACCTCTCTTTCTGCCAAATAGCACTAGACTTTGCAGGTGGTTGTGCTTGGCCAGGGCGGTTGCTTATGCTTGCATGAAGGGTTCACCTTTTGGTTGACTCCCGTCCCATGTTGCTCATGAACTGAAAGTGAGATTAGCTGTGGATTTCAGTTTGTTAAGCTAGGCTTGAGGAATCTTGACTCAAAAGTTGAGTGCATTGACAACAATCCGGTGATAAAAGGATCCCAAAGGGAGATCCTTTTTGGTGGCAAAAGGGGGTATATATACTTGTAAAGAGGAAAGAGAGAGAATAATGAATCCGGTGCCGACAACAGGTAAAACAGGTTGGTTGCCTATGATGGATCCATTGCTATGGAAGTAAACATGAAGGAACATGCCTTCCTCGGATCCCTCATCCCTGAAATCAGCATTGCTGCCTCACATGCTTAGCAACTGAGAATAGGCCATCATCATTACGTTGCTATCGGTTATTATATGGTGCATTGGTGCATTTTACTCTCGAAGAGAGAATCATTGACAGGATCTCAACACAGTCAAGAGGAATTGAACACGATCTAACTCGATTATCACTCAAAGATACCCCGATTTAAGTGCAGCGATACCAGGTTTCAGAGATCAACGCAGTTATATCCATTATGAGCTAGGGTTCTAGGCTAGAGCTAGCCTTTTACAAACTTGGGGAAGAGGTTGGTGCGATCTACCGATTGCGGAGAGGGTTTTATAGCGAAGGGAGGTTGGCGATCACGGCAGCTAAATGAGTTGTAGAAACCTTCTATCAGCCTTAAGAAACGAAGGGGTACATCAAAATACAGAGGGTTACTAGCAGGTAAAGACTAAAGAGGATCAGTGCAACATCACTTTCAGCTCCATGGGCAATCCCTAAAAGCGGGATTACCAGTGGGACAGCAAGTTCCATAGTCCATTTAGTCACGACCTAAGGCCGAAAGTTCCAAGCTGCGCACGTACACAGCAATACCAACATATATCTACATAAGAAAAACGAGCATAGACCTCATCCTCCCGACAAACCATAGAAGCTAACACATGGTGTCTAATATGCACGTACTCGGAAAACTTTCATGAAAGTGGGTGGCTTTTTCCTCGTATTGTCGTTGCAATGCAATGTGCAAAAAAGAAGCCACCTTTTCTCATGGAATACGCACATTCGTCGTAAGATCCCCTGGCCCTAGGGCAGATGGGGGACTGACAAGAACACTGGACCTAATGAGGCGATTGATGAAGACGTTTAATCAAAGCGAAATCACCGGAAATATCAATGGGTTTGATGGTTGTCAGCGAATGACCACGCACATACTGTTCTGGCAATCAAAACTATGTAAATAGTACAGTGGCGTCACAAAAAAATTAGGAGATCTGACTTTAGATGAGCTTGAGATCTTACCTACATAGGTTCAGAAGCATCAGCAGCTGCGTATCATCTACCCGTGGAAACTTGCTGGCGGTTCGGAAGATCGTTTTCGTCCAGTCAGCACTAGAAAAGCTGTTTGAACAGCAATTATAGATAGGAACCAGCTGCGTCCGGACAATCTGACGAGGCAGTGAGGCATCAGTTAATAAAAGAACATGGAGGACGTGATACAGCAACCACTAGATTGGGTTAACGTATGTCGTGAAGGACGTCAACTGAGTCGACGCAAAGCCAGAGAAAGCAGCTCAAAATAACATCGGTTTCAACCAGCAACGTCTAATAAATGGATAATCAATTTGGCACCGCCGACTAAAAGCATATGCTAATCAAGACAAAGATATATTAGAGTGTCACAGTTGCACAAAAAGGAGAGGGGGGGGGGGAATCTTCTGACTGAAAAGATTAACGTCATGATGACTAATCTCAGTGACAAGTGGTCAATGATATGCTAAATTACTCTAGAAAGAGCAAATAGATGGATGGATATTTTTGAATACCAAAATGATGTCACAAATAAAGTAACCAAGTTACAGGTTTATGAGTGTTGCATCAGTTGCAAATTTTACGGATGGAGGCCAAAATGAAGCATACTGAAGAAGGAACCAACAAAGTAACTAGCCATTGTTAGCTGCTATGAATCTACTAGAAGAATTACGCTCGTTAGATATTCAGGATTTTGGAAGACTGACAAGGAAATGGACTTTGCCAGTGTATCTACCATCTTTCGGTCACTTCGAGAAAATGGAATGATGCCATGGAAAAAACCAACTAAGATTCAGTTACAGATATTGTATTTCATAGAGAAGAATAACAAACACATAATGCTAACGCATAGTACAAATGAACACATCTAAGATCAAACAAAATGTATCTAGAAAAAAAGATCAAACAAAATGACCAAAGGTAATTCTGACCAACAAAGGGTAGCAATGCTCCTCGTTATAGTTGGGCCACGATGTGTCATCTCCCGCCACATAACTTGTGTGCAGATTCCAGACAGTGTGATCATAGTTCTCTATCAACTCATAACATAAGCCATATTCTTTGATTGTTTCTAGGAACTTGTTGAGTGAGTCACCTCTCTTCGGGCTCATAAAGATAGCCTGCGAGGTCCTGGAATGCTTCAACAAAACTTTGACTGTCCGGGCAAGGCTTTGATGGAATTGTTTGAAAAATGTACTGCAAGACAAGTGAAATGTGCATAAGATAATCCTTGTAAAACTTACAGATTGTACACTTATTATTTTCTATGTTTTGACTGAAGCATATGAAGGAATAACGATTCAATCCAAGCGCACATGCCATCGACTAACATTTCTAATATAGCTTCTAAAACATTTTTTCTCACACAATGGAAGGAACTCCAACTTTTTCACCTAAATAATATTACAGCTCCACCACACTTGAGGATATCAAGTCAAAATATTACAGCCCCACCACATTACAGCTTTTAAAACAGTTTTTTTTTCAGACAATGGAAGAAACTTCAAATTGTTCACCCAATCAGTATTACAGCCCCACCCCATTACAGGATACCACTGACACATGAAATGGCACTTAACAGGAGTAGTTGATTAGTTCAAGAATAATGAAGTGGTAAGGGGTAGAACATACCAGTCACTTGCAACAATGATGTCAAAAGAGTTCAACATGTCTGAAGCTTGGTCTTGATCCCAGTGCAGTGTCATAGGTTTAACTTTCGTTTGACCAAAAGTTTTTGTATTGATGGATATGTTCTGCTGAATATCTGAGGGTTAATGGGTTACAAAGCCATAAAAGGTAGCATCTAAAACAGACTGATCGTACTATTCACGAAAAGTAGCAAAAAACAACACCTGTAGTATGCAGCTCATATTATATTAATACTAACGAAATTTAAATTATGCCACAGCTTTTATATAACTCAGTAAGAAGGATACATCCAACTACTTGTGGATTTCCATCAGAAATAACAACCTCGCCAGCATTTGCACTGGCTGCAATAACAAGTCCCGCCAATCCGTAACCAGCTCCAAGTTCAAGCACCCTTTTAGACCTATAATGAATTTGAAAGGAAAAAAAGTCTCAGAAATACAGAACGTAGAGTGAATTTAGTCAAAGCAGCAATAGATATTTGTATGCTAAAACAAAAATTCAACCCACAGTTTTAGGTAGGAATGTAGGATTCATGAGAGCTGAAAACTATTACAAGGCTAAAACAGAGACCAAATTATCTGACCCTTGTGATAGTTTTGAGCTCTCATGAATCCTACCTAAAACTGTGGGTTGAAATCTCCCGAATCAAGTTCAGGACAAGTGGAATATCTCTGCAATTTACTCGAACACGAGCAACTCAAGTTACTCATGCATGTTATGCAATCTGCAAAAGCAAGCGTACTGTTGATAGACGAATTAATCCAAGTGTGTCACATGAGTAAATACACCTCACTACATACCTGAACATATCTGAATGGTTGATACAGTAGAAGGCAAGGACCTCTTCAGACGGCCAACAACCTTCAGGAAAGAAAAACCATAAAAATAGACATAGATGAACAGTATCACATGAGCAGCATAGTGGGTGGAAGAACAACAAAGAAGTTGAAACTTCAGAGGTACATATTAGCCATGACACTTATCAAATCTGCATTAACATGTTATGCAGCAGTCCTACTTCAGAAGCTCTAGGTTAACCATACTAGACTCAAGTGATTAATGCAGCATCTGGTGTCACAGCAAATTGATAGCTGGCCGGAAGCTAAGCCAGTTTGGTGGTTCACTAGAGATGATCGAACCATTTTAGATCTGGAGGGCATGAATACTATCAATATGGGTGAATATGGTAATAGATAGCTTCAAGAGTCTGTTGGATATGTGAGATTGCAATTTCTAGTCCAACCAGGCTAACTTCTTCCTATGCATATGGGGCTTCAAACATCTTAATTGGCCAAAAATGACAGGAAAGGTAAGTAAGATGAAGAAGGGGCCAAACAGTTCATATTTTGAATAGAAAAAATTATGTTTATATTCCCTTTCCACACAAAGTATAAGCCCGTTCCTTTACATTCCAAACAAACAATTGAGAACTCTTCAATTGACTGGCAGTAACTTGTGACAACTAAACTGCAATAACTGCAGCGAATGAGATAAACATGATTATACAGGGGAACTTAGGCTAACAGATAGAATGACAAAATCCATGATATAACAAAGATAATAGATCAGCTTGAACAAGAAACTTACATACAAGTCCAGTAGTGTCAATATTGAATCTGTTTGAAGCTTCAATGTCATTTAGTTCCAGGGAATCATCTCTTCTGTATCTGTAATCAAACACTAAAATAGTAAACTAAGAAATTATAGCGAACATTTCTAGTTTTCTAATTGGTGGGGCTTACTGGACACAGAGAGAAAAGTGTGATTCCCAATTTTATCAGAAAACAAGTAGTAGAAGACCAATATGTGTATTATAACAGGAGAAAAACTGAATTTAATATGACAATAACCATGGGGAAAATAGTTGACTGCTTACATTACATTAAGTTCCGGTGAACCTCCACAGGGCAGCTTATAACAAACATAGACATCTCTTTGGCATTCCACACCATTTTCATTTCCATTTAATGAATCGCCTTGTGATTTATTTAACTGTGAAATTGGCACTGTGTGACACTCGATCAGATTAAAACCACGCGATGTCTTCCTCGAAATTTTGTTGGTATCACCTTTCTCCTGCGGGTCATCAGAAGTTCCCTCTGTGTATGAGAACGAATTAAAAAATATTAACCCCTCTAAAAGGTAGAAATTACAGATTTGAGTGGGTGTTTTTTGGGGGGTGGGTTAAAGTTAAACTACTTCAACTTGCAAAAGGTTAAATAGAAACAACACTAACAAAGAAATCCAGTTACATACATACATTACAGGAACCAGAATGACATTGAAATGAAAGGAAATTACGATGGTGCTGTGTCCTATAAAACAGCTAATATGGACTGTAAACATGTTCCTTGCAGTTAAACAGGGTCTACCAAGATGAAAAAGATGATTATCTTGGTATTTAAAAACAGTTATGGCTTGCTAAGTGTGCATTCAGCATTCACGATTTCATATAGTACTGCTAATATCAAAGGATAAGCTGTGATCATAATAATCGTCCATATGGATAACAGTATATGGTTTTAAAGCAAGAACCTCATGCACCATCTCATTCAAACAAGAAATCATACTCCAGAGGAAGCTAGAGCTATTTCTTTTAATCAAGTGCTTAGAAATAAGGGAAATGGGCCAAGCTCATTCAGTTGAGGGACTGGATCTACGATCCCACCAGCTGGGTTCAAGTCCTGACGGATGCAAATCTAGGTTTCTATTTACAATGCAGGGACTTCCCCTACAACTTTCTTTAAAAATTACTCCGTTATACACATAAATGGCATGTGCGACAACCAATATGTGTGTTAACCATTTTGCCTGAATTAAGAATTTGCAGCCACATGAATTCAGAGCTGGAATAGCATAATAAGCCGTTGACAGTAATCGTTTTGAATCTCGATCTTCTGAAATGCAAGTCGGTATTAGCATAAACGTCGATGCTCCTCCTGCATTACAGGACTAGTAAATCAAGAGATCCACCCACACTCTTCCTGTTTAGTCAGAAGGTATAGCCCAAGTCGTCGGTGCTACGAGGTGTCGAGAGTGAAGATAACCACGGCGCAAAGACTTCTTCACTGTCCTACCTATTTGGAAGCCATGTCGTCTACTGGACCGCCTGGCAGCGGCAGATCAAGTGGAACCGGGAGCTAAACGAAACCGATCCGAGTACAAAATCTGCAGTGGGGCGAGAAGGGAACGGAAACGGCGGGACCTGATGCGTGGGGAGAGGCGGAGCGAGACAGCAGGGCGCGGCGGAGGATGTGCCACCGCAGGCTGGCATTGGAGGCTCCACCGGCAGGAGCGGACGACTGCGGCGGCTCCGGCGACGGGGAAGGCGAGGAGGATCCCATGGGGACTGGCCGACTGGGAGGCCCGAGATGTCTGAATTTTTGTCTAAAAGAACCGCCTGCCCAAACGTTTTGACAAAAAGGACCAGCTCCATTGACAAAAAGGACCGGCCGAGGCGAGGCGCGCCGGCCGACATGTGGCACCACGGCGTAGGCGGCAGCCTGTGCGTAACAGAATTCGACGCCCTCGGCCGACTGGCAACAGAACGGGCAGCGCAGGTGGGCCCCTGCCATCACTGCGCGAGGCGGCATGCTGCGACAGCAGCGCTGTTGCAAACGGCGCTGATTCGCAGCTTGTGTGCTTTTTGGTCCATCCCGTACTGATTCCGTGGCGTTCATTCCGATGCAAACGGCGCTAAATCCTATGCGCGTTTTGTAGTGTCTGATTCCCGTCAAATTTTGTTTTCGCGCCCTATCCTCCCCATCATATTGGTCATCTGAGCCTATAAAACGAAGCATTGAGCCTCTCTTCGTCCTTCGTCAAGCACCTTCGAAATCGGCGCAGTGCTTAATGTGTGGCAATTTTTAGTCGTTATGAGTTTGTCTTGTTCGGATCAAAGCATTAGCCTAGGAAAATGAAGAATATGAGTTTACCTCAGGGGGTGGATGTCATGCGGTGTTGGTGTGGCGATCTTTGCAAGGTGAAGGAGGTGACAGATTTTTCAGATTGGTTGAGCATGAAGTTTTTCATGTGCACCAATTATGAGGAAGATCCATCCGTAGCTAATTCACCGTACGACAAGCCACCGGTAATTTTTAACCATCATGAATACACGTATTGTTGGTGTTCTTGTTGGTTTTTTACTAACGTTCATATCTTTTGAGTTGTAGTCTCCTCCGCCTCTCTACATGTACTATCGTTGGATTGACACGAAGATGCCGGCTTGGACAGTGACCTAGATTCGTGATAGAGGTCAGAAAAGTTTGCATGCGAAAGAGCAACGCGAAGAAGGCGGCAACAGAGGAGAAAGCAGAGCAAGATAGTTAAAAAAATACTAAGCAGAGCAAGAGAGTTAAAAAAAAATACTATGCGGAGCAGAAGTGTTTCTTTGAGGAACTATTGAAGAAACATCGGAAAGAGGGACGTTGCCTGGAGGAGGAGCAACAACAGCGAAAGGAAGCCCGTGAGGCGGTGAGGTAGAGAAAGAAAGGGCTCGTGAGGCCATGGCAGCAGAAGAAGCAGCTGATGGAAAAGTAAAATATCCACGTTGGACTCAATAGATTTATGTGGTAGTATCTTAAATTTCGCAACAAGTTGTATCTTAATTTCAATAGTTTAATGTAGCTTTTAGTAGTTCAATGTAACTTAAATTTCGTAATAAGTTGTATCTTAATTTGAGCAGTTTAATGTAGCTTAATTTATGTATCTTATTTTCAATTGTACCCATAGTAATGAAAAAAAATAGCCTTGAAATAAAATCTGACTTTGTGTTATCGCCTGTTTTTTCGCTAGATAAATGTTTCCCGCCATTTTCTTTCCCGCCATTTTGTTCGACCAAATTTCTTCCCGCCAAATTTTCCCACCATTTTTTCCGTCAATTTTTCTGCCTTATCTCTTACCTTGAAATCTCTATAAAACCACCCCCTAACATGTTGTGTTCTGCATCTTTCCATAGCCATTTGTCTACCCATGTCTGGTGCCAACTCCATAAGGCCTGCCAAGAGTGCCACATCAGCTAGGGGTGCCTCAACATCAAAGAAAGTGAACGCAGACGATGATGACCCTATGCCAAGCAAACAAGCTCAGAACAGTTCCAAGGGCCGAGTTGCATCAGGGAAGAAGGGTAGCGCTAGCTCGAAGCACATGAAGAGCGATGACGACGACGACTTTATGCTGAGTAAAAGAGCTCAGAACAGATCCAAGGGTAGTGCAATCTCGAAGAGGAGTAAGTCCGGTAATAGTGTTGCGCCAACAAAAGGCGCTGATGTTGATTACGATTCCGTTGATGAGTTTATGCCAGGGCAACTAGTTCAGGTAACATTTGGACGCAATCGTGAAGACCTCTGGAAGCCCCTTGTTAGCGAGAATAGTGAGGATGACTTCATGTAGTTTCTATATGTCGATGCATCAACATTGTGTTGTATCTTTATTTGAGATGTACTACTTTAATGTCATAATTCATATGCATTTTTATTTCCTCATACCACATAGATGTCTCTTAAATACATCGGAAATTTTGAAAGTAACATAGATAGATAGAATAGGTCGCGAACATAGATAGACGAATCACCCTACTCGACGACGACCAGCTGGCCCTTCCCGACGACCGGAAGGCGACCAACGACTAGGTGGTTAGTGTGCACGAAGACCACGACCATACTGCCCCTCGTCTTCCTATGTCTGCGACTCCTACATAGGTGGTGGAGTCTGCCATCCATATTGAGAGGCTGATGCAAAAAATTGTAAGTGTTTGGTTGTGACTTTGGAGGGATATAAGATGGCCCAATAACGTTCTCTTGGAAGAAGTCTATAATTATTCCTGTAAGCGTGTTGCCAGGATCATGGGATGCTCTGAGGACGTCTGGGTTGAGGATTGATACGTCTCCAACGCATCT
>CBMN010761455.1:0-15078 GCA_000582825.1 Hordeum pubiflorum
ATTGTTGGCAGTCACTAGTATCACACATTACTATGCCTCATTTTTGTTCTTCTATTTTTATTTATGTACAGACTGCCTACAACTTAACGTGTTGTTACATGTGCTTTTATTTTGTTTGTAATCATTCTATTTTATAACATTCAGATGATGGCCTTCATTCATGTTTCATCGCGAGCACTATGACGAAGAGGTCGGGAGAAGCAAGGCATGCAGGATCTAGGCATGCATGCACACTCTCGTATCTCTGCTTCAGGACTTTGTTGTAATGATAAATTTTCTTGGAATTTGGATATAGTGCTTATTTGGCTGAGAATTTGATGTACATTTGCATGCTAACAAAATTCAAATGTCGGGAGTTATGTACATATTCTTAGAATATTGTTCTAATTGGAAAATATGTTGGCATTGAATCTGGGCTGGTTGTATGTCGATGATATAAAAATTATTTGATAAAAATAGGCATGGGCCAAATCAAGAAGTGCCCAGAATGTCTATTGAACACAATATATTTGGGCTTTGAGAAGTCTATGGCCCAAAATATGTTGGTAGTAACAAAGGCCGAAAATTAAAAAGGAATTGGGCTATAAAAATAGAGACCCAGAAAAGAAATGGATCACAAAAAGGCCACGACCCATGAAATAAAAAGGCAAAATTGTAGGGCTTGGCCTGTGTAGCTGACCAAAATTGGCAGGAAAAAAAATATAAATGGGCTCGGCCCATATAGATACCGAACTGGACCGGGCTGATTCTTATCATCGACCTTTTTATTTGGTCGTAATTTTGCCACGTCAGCTTGCCACGTCGGATCTGAGGTGGTCTGGGCAGGGTGCCAATGACCAAAACAATTGGTCGTAGAGTCTATGACCTTTTGTTTTGGTCGTAACCTCCTACGACCATTTCACAAAAAAAGTCGTTAAGTTTTATTAAAGACGGCCAGCTTTTGACCAACCATTTCTGGTCGTAAAAAGGTTAAAAATGGAAAACAGTGATCATTCAATGACCAATATTGATGGTCGCAAGCTGACATATTTCTTGTAGTGTGACTGGTAGTATGAGCACGCGCGACCGGAGCCTTTCCGTTCTAGATTTCAGGGGCGACGTACGCCAATCCATATACATCTCTGACGGTGAAGACCGGAACTTGTGAGTGACCAGATCAAAGAGGTCGACGTCCGACAATATACACCATGGCAGAAGAAGATCGCTAGGGCAAAACCCCCACATCACCAAGCACATCCACGCCCTGGCGAGTGCGCAGCCAGAAGTGCGTCACCACCACTGTCCCGCCGGGCCGCCGTCCACCCCCGAGTCCCCGACCCAACCGCCGCCGTCCCATATTGGATCTGGGTAGACCAGCCACGAAGGCCACCGCCCAATCCTAGGGCTCACGAGAGCCACCACACCATGGGATCCAGCCGGCGAGCTCGTCGTGGAGGGGCCGAGGGAAGAGGACGGCGCGACGCTCGACCATGCAGAGAGGAGGCGCCGCACCCTGACCCTCACGCAGGCAGAGGGGATCCGCCGCCGCCAGCACCACAAGGGCTTTGCCCCGTGGCTCTCGTCAGCGGCGGCGAGGGAGGTGGCGGCGGGGGAGGGAACCCTAGGTGGTGGCGGCACGCTCCCGGGTCGCCAACGGAAATAGAGCTTGAGTTTTTCTTATAGGTACCGAAGTTTGATATCTGCACACAATAATGTCCACATGATCAAGTTTGTTAAAACAAATATCTCTGCACACAACATTGCTAGTGTGATACATTTTGCGAAGTAAACTTATAACTGCAAGGTCATATAAACAATCAAATTTATCTTGTTAATCCTTTGGAACCAAAAGTAGCAATTGCAAAATGATGGTCTAATTGACATTCATCACTCTACATGCTTTATTTTGCCCTATTCTAAAATAACACAACCCTCTCGTGTGACTCGACGGAGGACTACAGTTACGATGTACACAGATGTTTATTATGACCGATCCCTCTCTATGTGCGTTAGTTTATATTCAGTCTCAAGCAGGCCAACACTACTCTACAATAGAAGTGCATGCAATTACTTCTTCGGCTACCCGGTACTGATGCTACGGCTCAAGTACTCATGTTGGAAAATACATGGTCGCCTCCTCATTTCATTGCATAATGCTACCGGTAGGGCTGATGCCACGATGCTAGCAAATACATGGTAGCCTCATCTCATCAGATAATGCAACTGGTATTTAAAGCAATTAACTCAGAAGACTCAAGTATGAATCCACACAAATGGCAATTGATACCCGCTATCAGTCTCATTCTCCAGAAGGGATACACGAATGATGCTATCGTCAAACATATTTTTAGAAATCAATACCAGAAAGCGCACAACTTAGCTAGGAACACTATTTCTTCCAGATCCTTCTCAATTTCTTGTATGAATTATTGTGATGTTTCTTGCCCATTTAATCATGTTTTTAGCAGTGACATGTATTGATATGACAATCTGAAATGTAAGATGTTGCTCACAAGAAATCTCCATAGATGGAGCCTTTTCTTAAAAGAATCCAGACGATAATATTTTTATGCCAATCTTACTGGAAACCATAATCATGATATGCAAATGACAACTTATAGGTAGCGAGAACAGATACCTAGGACCTTTAGTTGTGGAATGAAGCAACGGTCGTGGTGGCTCCCACGTGCTCGGAGGCAGTGAAACAAGGACTCTGATATTTACTTGTTCTTTGTTCAAGGGCTGCTGGGAAGGGAGGTACTTTAAGAATTAGTCAACAATAATACTTGTGCTATTTGATTCATATAAACTCATATTGCACAACAAAAAATGGCAATCAAAAGTAGAGAACAAGAAAATGAGTATTCTTATTGTGGTATCTAGAAACTTGTTCTCCCAATGGAAAACCTGCAGGCATAGAAATATAGGACATCATGGTGAACAATTTTAACAATATTCTTATTGTAGTATAGTGAGAGCAGAACATAGGACACAAACCGTAAAAAGGAGACATCAATATTTCACCAGAAGGAGTACTCAACTTTTAATGGTCAAGATAAATGAACAGGGTTGCATTTCATTGAATATGCTCTAGCGATAGTGTGCATTTGGAAAATCTGAAAACACACGGTTGTTATACCATTGCCTTCGGAACTGAACACATATAACCAGAACACCTGAAATATGTTTTCCATAGTACACAACCAAATTGTAAACTTATTAATATATTTCATTACTTATTTGATTCTATAAGAAAATTTTGGACCCCATTAATAACATCAACACTGTAATCCTGTGATGCATATTGTCTACAATATCTAGAGCATATGTAAGTAAAATGCAAACATCGGATCATGATGCAGGGATGGGTCAAAAATTCCTTGCTTTGTTAGGCAAAACTACCCTTTCATCAGTTACGTTGAACATTCATTTTTTATCACCTAGCTAATACATCATGCAACAACAGAAATCCAAATTAACAGGGAAACAAATTCTTTACTTATCAATTCCCTCTTGATCCCTATCAAGAGACTATGAAAAAAAGTTACAAACCTTCTTTCTTTAGGAGTCTTGATCCCTATCAAAAGTTTCATTGGGAGTTTATTCCTTCTAATGGTAAATCTAGGGGTATCCTGTATGGTGTGAGTGTGGATAAGTTTGATGTTATCACTACTAAATGTGGTAAATACATTCTCCAAGTTGACCTTCTAGACAAATGCAAAAATAGCAATTGGTCTCTGATGATAGTTTATGGGGCTGCGCATGATGAGCAAAAGCCGGAGTTCCTAGCAGAACTATCCTCTTTCTGTTACAGAACCAATATGCCCTATTTAGTGGGCGGGGACTTTAATATCCTTCGGCATAGTGGTGAAAAGAACAAACATACCTCTATGTCTCATTTCTCTGATGTTTTTAACTCTGCTATCCACCTGTTCGGGCTGAGGGAAATCTTCATGGCTAGGGGGTGCTTTACCCGGTCCAACAAACAAGAAAATCCTACTTTGGAAAAGCTGGATAGAGTGCTGATGTCTCCAGATTGGGAGGATCTTTATCCTCTTGTTTCTGTCCAAAAACTAGTGAAAGAATTATCTAATCATAATCCTCTTTTATTAGACGGAGGGGGCGCATCCTCTAAAACCTATGGTAATAGATGCTTCAGGTTTGATGTGGCCTGGTTAAAAAATCCTGAGTTTCTCCCCATAGTATCTAAGATTTGGTCTATACCAGTTTTTACGGCTGATCCCATTGATACTTTGAATATCAAGCTGAAGAGGGTCAAACAATTCTTTAAAGGGTGGGGTTCCAACATCTTTGGACACAACAAAATCAAAAAAAATCTCCTTAGACTTGAGCTGCGGGAACTAGAACTGCTCGAGGAATCTAGTGACTTGTGTGGGGAAGCCTACATCAGAAAGCTTGACATATTGGTGGAACTCAATGATATGTATACAGAGGAGGAACTTTTCTGGCATCAGAAATCCCATGAAAGATGGTTGTTGAAAGGAGACAACAATACTGACTTTTTTCATAAAGTGGCCAATGGGCGTCGCAGGGAAAATTCCATGATTTCCCTGGAGTGTGGGTCTACTTTAATCGAAGGGACTAAGAACCTTCTAGCACATGCCACTGAGTATTATAAGGGCCTGTTCGGGCCGGCACCCGGTAACCTTTGTCACATTGATAAATCCCTATGGTCTGAGGAAGAAACCATTTCCTCTAGTGATAATGAAGATCTGACTCGACCTTTCACCCTCGAAGAAATCAAAATGGCTCTTTTTGATATGGGGCCTAATCGTGGTCCCGGGCCCGACAATATCCCTATAGAATTTTACCAACATTGTTGGGATGTAGTTTGTGAAGACTTATACCGCTTGTTCGAATGGTTTTATGAAGGCAAGTTAGACGTGCAAAGATTGAACTATGTAATCATCATGTTGCTGCCTAAAACCTCTGATGCCAGAAAGATTCAACAGTATAGACCGATTTGTTTGTTGCGTTGCCCTTACAAGTTGATAACTAAAGTCATGGATAATAGAGCTAGTAAATATGCACCCAAGCTGTTTAGTATTCAACAAAATGCCTTCATTAGAGGGAGGCATATTGTGGATGGCATTATGTCTTTACATGAGATCATGCATTATACACATGTTAAGAAGCGGGTGGGGGTTATTCTTAAGATTGAGTTTGAGAAAGCCTACGACAAGGTGAATTGGGACTTCCTCCTTGATTGTCACGCTAAACGTGGTTTTGATAGTAAATGGTGTGGGTGGGTGTCTCAAATTCTACATAATGCCACGGTTAGCGTTAAGATTAATGTGAATTAGGTCCTTATATTCAAAGTGCCAAAGGGGTGCACCAAGGCGACCCCTTCTCTCCCTTTCTGTTCAACCTAGCTGCAGAATGCCTTACTAAGATGGTGATTGCCGCCCAAAAAAACGGTCTTATTCAAGGGTTGGCCCCTGATTTGGTGGATGGAGGGGTTAGTATCCTTCAATACGCTCATGATACAGTTCTTTGTTTCGCTCATGATGTTGATAAGGCCGTCAATGTCAAATTGCTGCTGTATCTGTTCGAGTTAATGTCAGGCTTGAAAATTAATTTTGAAAAAAGTGAGGTTTTTACTATTGGAGGGGATAATGCCATTGATGAGATCTATGCTGAGATGTTCGGATGTCAGGTTGGGACTTTGCCTATGAAATACTTGGGGGTCCCAGTTACTTATGCTATGCTTAAAACCATAGACTGGGATTTCTTAGACAGTAAGTTGATTAAAAGACTCGATGCGTGGATCGCTTATGCAGCATCTTCCGTGGCTAGGCTCACTTTAATGAACTCTAGTCTGGATGGGATTCCCTCATACATTATGTCTATGTTCCTTCTCAACAAAACCTTTATTGAGAAGATTAACAAACACCGTAGGCGTTTTTTCTGGAGGAAGGGTACAAAGAAACGTGCCTATCATATGGTTAAATGGGCTAGGGTTTGTCGCTCTAAGAAAATTGGTGGGCTGGGTGTCAAGGATCTCCATAAACAGAATATTAGCCTCCTAGTTAAATGGTGGTGGAAGCTTGAAACTGGTGATGGACTATGGCAACGCATCATTCATGCGAGATATTTTATGAACAAAACAGTGGCTGACATTTGGAGTCGTTTTTCTGATTCTCCCTGTTGGAAGGCTATCGTGAAAGTCAAAGAGGTCTACATGGCTGGGAGGAAAATTAATATCAATAGTGGAAACCTCGTTAGGGTATGGCGGGATCCATGGTTAGTTAAGATCCCTCTATGTGATCATTTTCCTATCATGTTTGACATCTGTCAGGATCAGGATTGCACCATTAAATCTTTCGTTGCTAATGGTTGTACCCCGAGATTTAGACGCAGATTATTTGGTGACTTGATCGATCAGTGGGAGTTAGTGACTTCAAGGGCTAGAAATTTCCCTCTGAATAACTCCCCTGATACTGTTTCTTGGCCTTTTGGTAGCAAAGGGAAATTCACCACTAAGTCTACTTATGAGTGGCTGGAAAAAAACCTTGCTGGTCCAAACTATAACTGGATCTGGAAAGCGTCTATTCCCTTAAAAATCAAAATCTTCCTGTGGCAATTATACCAGGATGTTGTTCCTACTCGTGACAATATGCGTCATAGAAATTGGCCAGGGAATCCTTCTTGCTCATTTTGTTCTAACGTGGAAACTGCAAGACATATGTTCTTTACCTGCTCATTTGCTCGTTCAATTTGGGGGGTTATGTGTTAACAGTGGGGGCATCATGCTGCCCTAGCTCTGTTTGGAAGAGTTGGGCTTGGTTATATAAGTTGTTTCCTCGGAGGAATTTTTTTTATACGATGGTTATTGCTGCCATTTGTTAGGGCATCTGGTGTACCCGCAACAAAGTTACATTTGAGAATCATGCTGTTTACAGTCCTCTAGAGGCCGTTTTCACTTCTTGTTCTTTTATGATGTATTGGGCAGGGCTGCTGAAGGTTGAAGACAGAGAGGAGTTCCAAGCTGGGGTTAGAAGATTGGCTCAGGTTGCTGCCGGTCTGGCTGACAGGGCGACCCAGCATGGCAGATTCTTCCTGGATGATGGAACTGGGATTCGGTCCGGATAATCGGCTACTTCCTCATAATCATCCTCTGTTCCCACCGGGGTTTGATGCCCGATGGTATATGTAGTATTTTGAGGCAGTTATTCCTTGCCGGATGGTGATAGTTTTAGCGCTCCAGGATTTTAGTTGAGCAGTGGTTCAGTGTTGCCAGGTTTTCGCCCCATGGTGGGTGGTTCGCTTTAGAATCATCCACAGTGGGTTTCCTGGCGATGCACCAACTCGCTCACCCCTTTCAGTCCCGTTTTGATCTTGTTTTCGATCGTTGGTCTGTTTCCTTCTAGTTAGGTAGCTGTGGATGTTTAGACTGCTCAAACAGACTGATGTATTTCCATTGATTGCGAAATTAATGGAAAGGGGTGTGAGCCCGGTTGGAAAAAAATTCCCTCTTGTTCCTCCCTCAGTTACTCAGATCGAAAATCATCCCCTCCTACAACAAGAAATCATCAGTCGGACATTAGAACGTGCAGAACTATGTATGTCACGGAAGAAGAATAGATCAGAGAAAGAAGAGATGTACAAACTTGTTGGATTCATCACCGACCAAAGTTGTGGATCTGTTGGTGCCCGGGCTCCATTCCATGTCAGTAACTTGCATCGTCGGCTTGGTGGTGAGGTCCTCATTGGCGGCGACGGCGGAGTGGAGGATCAATGAGCGGCGGCCGATGGGGGATCAGCGCGGTGAAGTGGAGGAACGGCGCGCGGTGGCGGAGGTTAGGTATAGGATCAGCAGCGGCGGCCCATGCCCACGACCGTGGGGAAAACAGGACGAACGGGGGTGTGTGGTGTGGGGGCGGCGGCTGAGCGAAGGTCGTGGGGGATCAGTTGGGTCGCAGTGCGTGGCAGTTTTTTTCTTTACGGTGGGGCGGGAGGATTAGTGGCGTGTTGCGTTAAACATGGAAGGGTTTCGAGCCTTTAGATCTTCTGGATGAACAGTCGTGATGTTCTGGATCTACCCTCTCTGGGTCTTTGATAGAGGTAGTAGATAACTAAGATCTACCAAGATTATTTTGGAGCACATCCTAGGTGGGCCGCTGGACGTAAGCGAAGACTCCATCTGTCAGGAGGGCGGTATGATCTCTATACACAAACCAAGTGCAAGGTCTAGTTGCGTTTTCAAGCCAAGATAAATTTAGTGAAACGGATTAGTTGTGCTTTATGTATAATGAAAATTACTTTCGAATTCCCCAAAAGTTCTAACGCCCTTAAATGCCAGGTATCATAATAATTTATTTAAGTAAATTGCCAGGTATTCCTTCCATATGATGTACTCACCTAACACTACCAGAATTCACTACTATGCCGACGGACTTAGGCCGTCACCATAGGCCCAAACCCCGTCGGCATAGGCCTATGTTGACGACAGTCGTTGGCATACCTCTGTCGGCATAGAGTATGTCAAGCGTATTCCAGCCAAGCCATCGGCATAGAAAAGCTGTCAGCTTAGACGTCTACGTCGACGGCTTTCGTATGGCCGTCGGAAAAAAGGCCAGATGGCAGCTGACGGCGTTGTCAAGTCCACCCAGCGAGGTGCTGCCATGTGTCAGGCCTATGCCGACGTCCGTACCGTCTGCATAGCTCCCCACCTATAACGATGGCGTGCCCATCGGCATACCTCTGCCACGTGGCGGCTCTTGGGAGCTCGTGGGCTGAAGTTATGTCGACGCTGGTGCCGTCGACATAACTTCACACATATGCCAATCGTCGGCATAGCTTCGCCTCACGAGCTCCCAGGAGTCGCCACGTAACGGCTCGTGGGAGCTCTGTCATAGCCTATGTCGACGGCAAGACGGCTTTGCCGTCGGCATATGTGTGGCCAATTTTTTTCTTTCCCTACAAATTCAAATATATTGATGCATATATACAACAACATCTCCAGAACGTCATCCAAATAGATATGAAAGATCATCATATAGAGGTCATCATCATCGTTGTCGAAACATCATCATCGTCAAACGTCATCAACATCATCATGTCGAAACATCATGAACATATAGTATGAAACATCATCATAATCATCTAAAGAACATAAGGATGAAGTATATGGAGCATGGAAAGCATAAACAAAATGCTTAAGCACCACCACCACAACTAGCATCACCACCACCACCACCCCTAGCATCAACGCCATCACCACCAGCATCAGCACCACCGCCAAAACCACCACCTTGTCATACCGGAGTGACTGGGCTTTGTGAATCAGGAGTGGAACCATCAGGACAACCACCACAAACAGATGATCCACCGGTTCCCTACATGTTTGAAAAGAGATGGTAAGGGAAAATATGATAGTGTTGAATCAACGATAACTAGTGGTTGAATAGTTTCTCCATGTACTAACCGGAGTCCAACTACGTAGTGCCACAAATTGTTCGAACGACGGCAACAATGGGCATGGTCCAGCAACTGGTGGTTGTGGATCCATTGTAGGAACCATGCCGTTCTGCATAGCCGCAAACATACTCTGCATGTCGTTGACCAAGAAAACACGAAGGTCAGAAGAAATGAAAGTGCAATATTTATGTTGGTTCGAAGTGCGCAAAACTAACTGTCAAGATGTGACGGTTATAGTCCTTGTTTGCTTGAACTCTTTGGCTGTGCTGGACGAGATCATGACGATTAGCCTCGACAATGTCAACATAGGCCAACAATATGACATGATGGAACTCATAAAACATAACAATGCGGAAAATAAAGTGAGAGAAAAGGAAGATAAGAGGGAAAATACTTACAACATGCTGGATGGCTATGCTCGGCTGTGCACGGGGCGTGCTCGGGCTCGGGTTGGTAGCTCGAACCCGTGTGTAGGAGACAAAGGAAGTGATCACGCCATCCTGGATAGCGGCCATGCAGCTTCGGTTGTATGGCGACCACGGCTGTCTCACCGGTCTTCGACAGTATGGGGTCATCAACAACCGACCCAGGATGGAGCCTCTGATACAACTTCGTGTAGGTCGCCAGGTTCTCCTCGGTCTTGCATAGTCACTACGGGAAAAGGGCTTATAGGTGAACCCCAATTACTGGTGAGGGTAACTTGCGACCCGCCACAGCTAATTTGGAGAAGTACCATTGGCGGATTCCACACAGCGCCCGCCAGAGGTACAGGCGCATCAGTGGTGGGCGTTAAGCATCACACGCCACAAATATGCACCGCTGAGCGTGGCCACGTGAGTAATCCTACCAGTGGCGATTGCCTGGGTTCACCCACCACTGGTGTGCTACGCAGCAGTGGCGGGCGTGCCAATGGCCCCGCCATAGCTTTGTGCCTACAAACAGCTTCAAAAAAATTGATGCATATACTACCCGTGGCGGGCGTTACGGTCCACTCGCCACAAGTAGGTCACGTCAACTGGACTGGTCAAACTAGGCTATCACATTGCCACCCGCCACCCCAAATTAGAAGTAGCGGGTCATTTGGCGCGCCCATCGCATCCGATGGACTGCATCTCCATTCGCGCACACCCCTTACCACTCCTCACTCTCACTCTCCTCCATCGCGCTCTCGTCATCGTCGCCGTCGCCGTCCTCTTCCGTCCGCTGCCACTGCCGTTGTCGCCGCCATTGCTTTCCTCTCCTTACTTCCGCTGCCACTGTCACCGTGCTCGCCTTTGGTACGCCGCCGTCCTCGTTGCCCTCAACCCGCAGGCCGCCCCGTCGCCGTCGCCCTGCGCTCCGACAGGTAATCCTTCGCCTTCCCCGCCTCTCTTTCCGGCCCTCCTCCTCGCCACCCGCGGCCGAGACTGCCACGCACATGCCCAGCCACGGGTTAGGGTTAGGATCAAATTGTAATTAGTTTAGATCATTTTTAGTTTCTAGTTTGATGGTTTGTAAATGATAATTCTAGTTTCTATAGTTTCTAATTGTAGTTTCTAGTTGTAGTTTTGACAAATTGTAGATTAGAAATTTCTAATAGTAGTTTTATAGTTCTATTTTATAAAGTTTTTAAATGTAGTTTCTAGTTGTAAGCGCTAAAGTTCCGGTGAAATGTTGATTTATTTCCGTTTTGCCGAATTTCTAGCTCTTACCGGCCGTGTCCATTTTTTATGCAGAGGTAGTGCCCTTTTTTGTATTTTACTCATATTGTGTTGTAGTAAATGTCTTAAGTTCTCAATAGGGATTCATACTAAGCGCTAAAGTATTGGCGAAACGTCGATTTATTTGCGTTTTGCCAAATTTCCAGCTCTTACTGTGTCCATTTTTATGCAGAGATGATGCCCATTTTGTGTGTTTTTTTGATTCATATTGTGTTGTAGTAAATGTCTTAAGTTCTCAACAGGGATTCATACTAAGCGCTAAAGTTTTGTTGAAACAATGATTTATTTCCGTTTTATCAAATTTCTAGCTCTTACTGTGTCCATTTTTATGCAGAGGCCGTGCCCATTTTTTAGTTTTTGATACATATTGTGTTGTAGTAAATGTATTTAAGTTCTCAACAGGGATTCATACTAAGCGCTAAAGTTTTGGCGAAACGTTGATTTATTTCCGTTTTGCCAAATTCCTAGCACTTAATGTGTCCTTTTGACAGTAGAGGTCATGCCAATTTTTTTTGGATATTTTAAAATTTATTTGTCTGCATGTTCTAGGTAATTTTTTGTCGAAATGGCAGACAACGGCAGGTACCGTGGTGTTTTTCAGAGGCCCTGGGGAAGTGGGGTGCCCAAATCCAAAACCCCAACACTTGCAAGAAACAATGGCTCGACTCGTTCGACATCGCCGAGGAAGCAGCGCGCGCTTATGATGCCATGACGCTCCATTACAAGGGGCCAAGGGCCCAGCTCAACTTTCCTCAGGATGCTTGATGCGCGAGTCAGATAGCGCCTCCTAACATGAGAATAGTCTCCAAGGCCGAGGAGTGGGAGCACCTGAAGG
This sequence comes from Hordeum pubiflorum, assembly GCA_000582825.1. Lineage (NCBI taxonomy): Eukaryota > Viridiplantae > Streptophyta > Magnoliopsida > Poales > Poaceae > Hordeum > Hordeum pubiflorum. The sequence continues at coordinate 11,956 of CBMN010761455.1, forward strand.
CGGAGGCACTCATCAGGACCCGTGAACGGCAAAACACCGATACCTTGGTGGAACGATATCTTCAGGAGGATCCGAATCTATACGCCATTAATGAGGCGATGCTGATGACCGCACGCTGCTAGAAGGATGCCGAGGATGACCCGATAGACCGGGACCGACTCGCCAAGTCCTCCAACGAGGATGACGACTTCGGCTCTAACGTTAACTTAGATTAGGAGTTCGTCTTCCATCGTGGCTTGTTGTATAACTCCTTGCTTCAGATGTTTGAACCTTTAATGTATTGCTTATAAAACATGCTATGGCGTACATATTATATATGTTTGAACCTTTAATGTAGTACTTATGAAACTCACTAGGTAACAATTAACAGTGTTTAATTTCTTGAAGGAGGGATCATAGTGTGTAAGGTGTGCAATGTCTGCAAAAATCTCTGCACGGATAATTTATCCCATGCAGTAGAATTCATGATCTTCTTGGCGGAGGAATTCTAAAAATATGTAGTAACAATGTTTAACTTTATCATGCAATTCTAACCATTTGGTGAATCCTTGTATTGAGAATACCATGAATTATTAACTGGATTATTCTTAATTGTTACCTAGTCTATCCCATGCAACATAAGGGTCGAATTCAATAATTTCAGTTTCAACTTTTCGGATGGACAAGGACAAACACACAAAATTGACGTTTGTAAACAAAACATAGGAGGTGATGGATGAAAGAAATACACTACCAATAATGAGCTAAGCGAAGGAGATTACATAGTCTTTTACTTAAAGAAAGTGGTCAGGAAGTTAAGGATTAAATATTTCCCCGACGAAGATGATGAGCTTGATGAAGATGATGATGAGGATCCTGACGAGGATGAGGATGAGGATTGCAAGGACGATGATGATGAGAGCCAGGATGATGATGATGAGAGTAGTGGAGATAAGTATATCCAGAACCACGAGGATGAGGAAGATGATGAGGGTAGCGGAGATGATGACGATGCTGATCCATACAATTTCGTAATTTTCTCTCAAAGAATGAAAGAGCTTACTGATGACGAGAAGGCCAGTCTCATCGCGTTCCTACCATCAAGTGTCCACTACTTGGGGAGGCCATTTGTGCATCGTTTTATTAAGACCAACACTATATGGCGAGATATCTAATATTGCTTTATTCTGCTTTTAATCACGCGAATCATGGAAATTACCTATGAAGATGATTTCCGAACAGGACATCCCTGCTGCCGGCACAGTTGGAGTACGCCTTGGACCTGCAGGTCCTGTCACCAGCGTTCAATACAAGACAGATACGGATGGCCGCATATCGTTCTATGAGGTTAGCTGGCTGGAATTTCTGAAGAGAAAGAAACGACTAAGGGTTGACACAACATTGGTCATCACGCTAAGGAACAACAGAAATAAGAACTTCCAGATGATGGTTGTTATAGACCTTATTTAGAAAGGTCCAAGTCAAATATCTCCAAGCCAATGAACTCTTAGTTAAGATGCTTGTGATACTTTGATGTTGGTGTGATACTTTAATGTCGTTGGTTAACCATAATCAATTTGAAGTGTTAGTAGTTGTTATGAAGAGTACTAATTACCTAATGAAATTTAATGCCTAAGCTTACAATGTGCGTGCTTTATTTGCTACTAGTATTGAATTTCTCAAATTGGTTTTATGCAAAACGCAGCCATGGCACCACAATTGTTGTCGTGGCTGCAAAATGTTTAATTCACATTCCTAAGCTTTCAATGGCAGGCGGTCTAGTAAGCACACCACTGTAACAACAAGTAGTGGTGGGCAGGTGCACGCACCCGCCACTGCAGGGACTCTACCAGTGGCGAGCAAAAGATCGCGCTCGCCACTTCAGAGGCTCTACCAGTGGCGATCGCCCACCCGCCACTGATGTGGTTATAGCAGTGGCGGGAGGTCTGTGCCGGGCGCCCCTAGAAGCCTTGCCCGTCACTGCTGACCTTTTCCCACCCGTCACTGCTAGGCATTCCTGCAGTAGTGAGTACTTGACCTCGCCGTCCTTGCGCTTACTCGGCACGTGGCCAAGCTTCCACGCCTTGATGTCTAAGACCGGCCGCTTTAACTTGTGCTCCTGCAACGTCAAACACAAGTTAGTCATACATAAGAACATGACAGTAAATAGAAAAAGAAGAAGAAAAAGAAGAATGTTTCATGTATATAGATATACCTGGACTTTCTTGTGGCGCCAGTGGCCCCGGTTTCCTTGGTCGCGTCGGTTCCACGATTAGTCCAGTTTTTTCTGCTCTTGACAACAAACTCTACATCCTGCCCGAGCCACCTATCCACCAACCTCTCCCATCCACCACTCTTTCCATAGCACCAGCAAGGAATAATCTAAATAGTGGAAGCATGGCATGTCAACACGAAGCTGTGAAATTTACCACAAACATCGGAATGAAAAGTTTGTAATACTTACGTCCAAGTATTGCTGCCTGGTCAAGGTAAGTTTCCGCCTCTGCGCCTCTTTCTTGGGCATCTTCTGGCCGAGAACATTGTGATGGTAATGCGAGATGGCTACCCAGCGCACCTCGTACTGCATCTGGTTAGGGTCTATAAGATGTAGCTGAATATGATGTAACTAAGAACTATCACCCCTTTTTGTGATATAACTAAGATCTACCATAATTTTTGGAACACATCCGATGTCGGCCGCTGGACGTAAGCGAAGACTCCATCTCTCAAGAGGGTGGTATGATCTCCAGACACAAACCAAGTGCAATGTCTAATTGCGTTTTCAAGCCAAGGTAGATTTAGTGAAGAGGATTAGTTGTGATTTATGTATAGAGAAAGTTACTTTTGAATTCTCCAAAAGTTCTAAAGCATCTAAATGCCAGGTGTCATAATAACTCATTTAAGTAAATTGCAAGGTATTCCTTCCATTTGATGTATTAATTAACATATAGTAACCCATGCCGCATCTTCATGTGATTTTCAGGAAAATCTATGTAGTGATCTAAGACTATCCACAGTGAGAGTAACATAGGTAGTAACATAGATATCACCTAAGCGAAAAATATGATGTGGCAGCTAATTAATGAGAAGAGAGAGAAATTGAGTAAAATAGTTATTTACTCATACTATGAGTAACATAACACA
>CBMN010761470.1:0-10001 GCA_000582825.1 Hordeum pubiflorum
GCTGTGCTGCATCATCCCTTCTTTTTTGGGGAAATACCGACGCAGTCTCAAGCCACGTCAATGTCTTCCGTTAGAAACTGACAGCGGACAGGAAGTTCATCGTAGCCACGACGTATAAAGCTCAATTTTTCGTCTTGACGTCCTTGGTTTTCTACCCCTGTGTCTGGAAAGCACAGGCACCGGCAAGGTGCAAGTTTTTTGGGTGGCTCTTGTGGCAAGAGCGGATTCTTATGGCGGATCGACTGTTGGCTCGACAATGTCCGAACTCATAATTTTGCCCCCTCTGTCTGCATAACCTAGAGACAGCGTACCACCGCATGGTCAGCTGACCCTGGTCCAGACGCCTCTAGTTGTTGATCGCAGGATGGCTAGCACTGCTCCAGCTCGAGCCGCTCCGCTGGGTGGCACACCCTACACTGGCCGATTGGATCTTCTCCCCATCTACCAATACGGCCTCCAGGAGTAGAGTGAGGTTGATTGCGTTACTAACTATCTGTTCCATTTGGCGGGAGCGTAACATGAGGATTTTCCGGCAAACTGAAACACTGGTGCGGGTGATTTTCAGCCGTATCGTGGAAGAAATCGATCTCGGGCAGCTGGCCGGAGGTGGACAACTGATGCCGCGAGAGTAGGCTGTGGTGGTAGGGTTACGACCACACCCTTCTCTTTCTTTTTCTTTTTTCCTTTTTAATTTTCTTGTTGGTCGGTGGTACCGGTCAACATCTTTGTATAGTTTGGCTGTCAGCTGGTTCTTCTTAATGAAATACACACTTCTTCTGCGTTCTTTCAAAATTTTTTTTGCCACTCATAGCTTTTGCCAAGACTTCATGACAATTGTCATTTCTTGGCAAAACGAAAATTCCAAAGTGACAACTGTGATAAATTGTCAAAAGCTAAGAGTGAAAAAAGTGAAATGAAAAACTATTGTTGTTGTCACGGAATGGTACTTGTGATACATTTCAATAGCTAAGAGTGGTAAAAGTGAGATATCAAAACGTGGTGTGGTATAAGAAAAGTGGGTAAAAGTTAGAGTGGCAACAACAACAAAAAATTCCTTCTTCTTGAGCCCTTCATGAAAGGCTATTTAAAGAACATCTCGATTTGGTGAGTGAGAAACAATAGCATCGACTATTTTCAGCGAGTCAGGCATGAGTGGATATAATAAACTCTCCACCTAGCCAGCTAGGCATGAGTATCATTTTTTGGGCATGGAATCACATTAATTACAGAGAGTTTCATTCTTTGGAAGAGAGGATCATGTTAATAATGTAAAGTAATATCAAGTATTAGACGGGAGGATCACGTTAATTATTTAGAGTATCCTTCTTTAGACGGAAGGATCACATTACTTATGAAGATTATCATTCTTTGGATGGGAGGATCATACTACATATATAAAGTATTATCGAGCTTTGGACGGGAGGATCACGTTAATTATTGAGAGTGTCATTTTGTAGACGGGAGGATCACATTACTTATGAAGAGTACCATTCTTTGGATGGGATGACCACATTAGTTATGAAAAGTACCATCGAGCATTGGACATGAGGATCACTAGAATATGTATGCCCCTATTGCAATGCAAAGGAAATTAGCTAGATAATGATGGTGTTTTCACGACTCAAAGTACTATAGAGTTATCCTTTGATAGCACCTGGAGTAAAATAGCTTTCACATGAAAAATAATACACTTTGGATAGGGGTGATAACTGACCCACCAAATGAAAACATAAGTTTGACGCTTTAATGTCTTATTAATGCGGATTATTTTGTGGTGATTTCACTAACTTTGATGCTCTGTAACTTACACGGGCTTTAGTACACGTTGTGCGAGTGACTCTATGGTCATGTGAGTTTACCGAGTGAAGAATTAGTCTGTATTTTTTGTGGGCAAGAATAATCTAGCTATTATCCCATACATTTTTTTGAAAAGAGAGAAACACCCTCGGCCCGTGCATTGAGTGATGCACACAACCTTATTCTCTTTCTAAAAAATATATAGCTAGTGCAATAATCGTGTGTTGCTAGGAAACAGTAGGAGGTGTACAAATGCAATCACAAAATTTTGACTTCATTAATCAAACATCAAATGTGACAAATGTGGAACTCGTTATTACATTCAGAATGTGCTTCTGCTTGTATGGGCAGCTCTAACGTTATACCCCAATCCGTCCTGAAACATCCGTACCACAATGTCAAACGTATTTTCCATCCACCAACATGCCGCAAACGTCCGCGGACAAGTCCACAAGTCTGAATTTCTGCAAACCGAAGAAACCCGGGGTGGGGTGTGGATTCCACATAGGATTCTGACACGTCCGACCCACCCAAAACATCACTAAGAGTCGTAGATTCCTCACTCCATCCCTCCCCCGCTCTGTATCCGTTCCCTCCCATACCTGGTCGGTGTTGTACCACCCCGTCCGTCCTTCCAGGCCATGCTGGACCTCAGCTGCCCCATCCACGCGTCTGCCCTTGGAGTCCACCGTTGTTCCACCCCTCGTCCATCTGCCACCTAGGTACCATCCGTCCCTGCAGATGTCATCCATGTCTGACACCACAACCGACAAGTGTTTCGCTAAATCCCATAGCCAAATTGTTGACACCTTTTCCTAACTTTGAAGCAAACCCGATGGATTTGTACGTGGAGTACTTCTATGACAACTTCATGGATTCGGCCTCTTCTGCATATGAGGTCGAAACAACGATGATGAGAGTGGCCCTTGCAGTGCGAAGCGTGCGGGGCAAGATGTTCTCAATTTCAAGGGATCAATCAAGGGACCTCGAGTGTTGAATCAGAATAGGGCACGAGGACAATTGATGATGATGGATGATTACTTTGTCCTCGATGACCTATTCAAGGATCAATTTCTCCGGTACTTTCGGGTGTAGAAAAACATTTTCGGTTGACTCTACAATGGTGTTCGAGCCTATGATGAGTACTTCATCTTCAAGAAGGACGCCATTGGAACCATTGGCTTTTTGAGTTACCAGAAATGCATGTCTGCATTGAGGATGCCTGCCTATGGCACAACTGCAGATTCGTGGGACGACCACCTTTGGATGTTTGAAAGCACATGCAGATATGTCATGATCAGGTTTGCTACTAGGGTGGTCAAGGTTCTGGGACCACAGTTCTTGAGAGAGTCAACTCCCGCAGGCATCGAAAGGCTCGTGGCATTCTCATAAGAAAGAGGGTGCCCAGGTATGCTCAGATCCCTTGATTGCATGCACTGGATATGGAAGAATTTCTCATATTCCAAACAAGGGCAATATCAAGGTTATGTTAAGAAGCTCACCATCATTCTTGAAGAAGTTACATCACAAAGGCCTTTGGATTTGACACTCTTTCTTTGGCATACTCGAGTCTCACAATGACATCAACGTGGTGTAGCATCTTCATTGTTTGCTAGGTTGACTGCGCTACAATCCTCTCCGTGAAACTATGCATGCCATCAATGGCCATGACTACGACAAGGGTTACTATCTTTGTGATGGTATCTATCCTGCGTGGGCTACCTTCGTCAAGACCATCTCCGAGCCAAATACTCGGGAAAAAGCTCACTTTGCCCAAAGACAAGGAGCTAGAAAAACGGTGAGGCAATTGACAAAGGTCTGGAATTTGAGCACATGGGTGATCCTATCCAACTTTCAAAGCAATATCCAGCAGCTTCAGAATGATCTGGTTGAGCATCTATGGCCATTTAAAGGAGAGAAGTAGAACATATGAGCAAGTTGAATTCAAGTTAAACTATTTCATTTGAAAACCTACTGTGTGAATTGTAATATTTATATTTGAACTATTGTTGCCTTTCAATATTTGCACTATTTGAAGAATTATTGATGCTATATATCTATACTTATTGTTACTGGTGCAGACATAAAAGAAAACAATAATTGGGGGGGGGGGAGCCGTTTGGTGCACCGGGTTGGATGGCCAACTTTCATATCCATTTTGTATGCCTGATTTTGGGTACGCCATTGGTGATCCCTAATATGTGATTTCTAAACTTGTTTGTCCTTATCACCCCTACCCGCAAGAATACGACATGTCCCCTTTCACCCTCGTGCCTTTTGCTTATTCACAGCTTTGTCACATATACATTGTTTCTCCGCTTGTATGTGTTCATCTTCTCTTTCTCATAGCATAATGGGTCCCTATATTTTTTTTACGAGAACAACTCTGTCGATTTGGGTGGAGACGATTCTGATCATCCGATTACAACGTGGGACGACCGGATGATTTTGCATCTTAGCAATCATAGAACCAACCAGTGAAGCCAGCCCAAAGAACCCATGGGGTCAATGCTAATTTTTGGATTATTTTCTTTGGAGTACATAGTAAATATACAATATTTTTAGCCTAGTTTTTCAAAAAGCTGTGGGGTGACCCCACAGGTTACATGTAGAAACGCCACTGGAACCAACACTCATAGGTTGTTGATCACACCGGGGCATGATCAATATGACCACAGATGCCTAATAGACGCAAACAATTGTGAATCCATATGAACTATGACAACAATCTGGATATCGCGGATATAGATACAGTATCAATGAGAAGTTGGGGTTCTCAAAGCGGTCTTGTGCTGATTGTTGAAAACGAATGAAGTACATGCTGTTTCTGAGTTTGAGCACTAGATTACACATCCTCGATAAGTTTGAATTTCACTCTTTTTTGACATCTAAACTTCACCACTTCGAGTCAAGTAATTTCTTCGAGACAAGAAAAATTACTAACATTCCCTATCAATTCCAAGTGGTGCCATTGCCGCCTGGTTATCCAAGAGGAGGAATGCTCTGCTCGTTCCTGAAGAAATCAGCGGGATCTACCTTGGCCTTCACCGCCGCAAGCCTCTCAAAGTTATCCTTGAAGTACGCCTCGCCCCAAGCTCTCGCCTTCTCGTAGCTGGTCCCGGCGCCGTCACCACCATACTCGTTGACGCCGAGGTCCAGGTCCTTGTAGTTCACGTACGCGCCCCTCGGGCTCTTGGACACGTACGGCTCCATCTCCCGGTGCAGCCCCCTGACCCAGCCCATATGCTGCTCCGACGCCTCCGTCGTGTTGTCCCACCAGAACCCGTAGTACTGCAGGTTGTAGAGCGCGCGCCGGTGCGGGAACGGCGTCGCCGACGGCGCGACGCGGCCCATCCTGCCGCCGAAGGGGTCGAGGATGAGCAGCCCAGCCCCGTCCTCCAGGAACCAGCTCCACGTGCTCTCCCACACGTCCCGCGGGATGGGCTCGTGCACGAAGTCCGACTTGCCCTTGAAGTACCTGTCCGGCTTGGTGCCCCTGTCCAGCAGCATCTCCTTTGGCTTCCCCGTGCCGTAGAATGCGAAGTAGAGCACGGACTCGATCCAGCTCATCTCGATGCAGTCTCGCCGCGTCACGCCCAGCTCCGGGAACATCTTGGTCATCGTTGCGACGACGCCGGCGCACCTGCCGAGGTACAGGGACTCGAACTGCGCGTCCTGGTTCTGCACGACCACCCGGAGGATGATGTCGCGGGGCAGGGCCGGCGCCACCTGCTGCCACTTGGTGAGGAGATCGCTGGCGGATTGGTTTCTTGGCCGGTGGACGGTGAACACGGTGACGGTCTCGGGCACGCGCACGAGCCGGAGCTTCCATGACACCACTATGCCGAAGCTCCCGCCCCCGCCGCCTCGGATGGCCCAGAAGTGGTCCTCCCCCATGGCGACCCTGTCCAGGAGCCTCCCCTTGGCGTCCACCATGATGGCGTCGACGACGTGATCCGCAGCGAGGCCGTGCTTCCGGAGCATCAGGCCGAAGCCGCCGCCGCAGAGGTGCCCGCCGACGCCGACCGTCGGGCCGATACCGGCGGGGAACCCGAGACGCGCGCTCTTGTTGGCTATGCCGTAGTAAAGCTCGCCGAGGGTGGCTCCGGACTCGACCCACGCCGACCTGCTCCGGACGTCGACGCGGATCGCGCGCAGCGCCGCCAGGTCGACGATGGCGAAAGGGCGAGCTGCGTCGAGGGAGCGGTAGGAGAGCCCCTCGTAGTCATGGCCACCGCTGCGCGGACGCACGTGGACGCCGTGCGCCGCGCCGCAGCGCACGGCAACCTTGACGTGTGTGTCGTGGGTGGCCTTGACGATGACGAGGGGCGTCGGGGTGGCCGGCGTGACGAACCGGAGGTTCTTGATGGAGAACTCGAGGACGGACGGGTAGGATTCCGACGACTGCGTGTAGACGATCCCCGGAGGAAGGTGGGCGGCGAGGCAGCCTACGAAGTCGGTGGTGTTAACGCTAGTCGCCGCGGCGGCCGTTGAGATGGCAATGCAAACGGCGCCGAGCAGTGCAACCAGGACGCGCCGAGCTACGGCCATTGCGTCTGCAGCTTGGTTCGAGGACTGAGGAGTCAGACGGAGACCGTCTTAACTTATAAACTTGTTGGAATTGTTACTTTGGAACTGAAGCCAAAATCACTTGTCGCAACTATGTGCTTGGTTGCGGTTGGTTGCATCGATCTGCCACGTCTTTCCTCGGCAGGTTTTGTTAAGCTTCAGGAAAAGGTCGCACGATGATATTTGCCGTCAAACTAGTTAAATTTGAGCAGATCGAATCGAACCATATGCCACCAGTTGGCGCCTCTGGGATTCACCACACGGCAGAGCCGCCGTAGATTAAAACTACAGGATCCAAGTGTTTGCTAGTGAATTTGGTGGTATTAATATCAGAATCGAAAACTGAATTTGAGTAATTTAACATGTATAATAACTGTGCAATATCCGAAATCTTCACGTTTTATCAAAAAAAAAAAAAACATGTACGCGAGTATATGTGTTCATGTAGAAACAAAGACTGCCGCTCATAGTGGCATGTCCATACAAACATGAAACGCCTGAAAAACTTTCCGAAATAAAGTACGATGATGCACAAGTGAACAAGCGGTGCGCATGGATCTGTCACCTGGGAGATGCTGCTGCACGGATTTGCTTGTGTCTTGGGCTTCTTGGCTCAAGCCACCTGAGACCAAGTCTAACGGAGAACACGAGGACTGGCTAGAGTGATGTTTTACTTAAGCAGAAGACAAGTTAGTTAGTGTTGTTTCTTTAATCATAAATTGCATACATATTGAAACTAATAAATATCAAACTCAACTCAAATGAATCAAAAACAATATAACACAAATAATAGTTGATTATTACGTAGTTTATCAATCCACAACATCAAATTCAACACAAATTGTGCATCAAACATACCACGAAGTTCATCATCACACATACGTGAAACATAGAGATCAAACTAGTGGGTTTGTTGCCCATGCTATGCTCACCCCTCCTCGATAGCCATGCCATGCTCACCACTACATGGTGATTGAAACCACCATGCTTTGACCTTTTTTTTAAAACACCTCTCTATATATTGATTAGTTAACTAAAACGTCATTACAATCGTTCATAACAGCAAACGGCACACAGGGCGGGAAACTATTAAAAAGCAAACCATCAAATCTATTATCAAAGCTAAATTTAGCAATCCCATGCGCCACTAAATTGGCCCTTCTATTATTTTTTGACAACTTGATGTTTCCAAGGAGCCCGATGACACCAAGCGCTTCCTTCTTGAGGTCAATGAGCGGGGATCTGTCAAAACTTTCATTTGCATGGAAAGTAGCCACAAACGCACAATCAGTTTCCAAAATAATAGGCATGTTAAGGGAGATACCGATGTAAAGCCCAACAAGGCATGCTCAAAGCTCCGCTTCATCCACACCAGAACATGACCCAATGAAGTCCCAAGATGAGGCAATGATATCCCAGTACAGCTCCCGGCCATCACCCCAACGCTCGCAACACTTAAACTATCCACAAAACTTGCATCAACATTGATCTTGATGTGGCCAGAAGGAGGCACCTCCCACACCTCTTTTGATCTTACAACTTATTAGTTGGGCCAGAATCAGCCACCACCTCCTTCCCTTCGTAATTGAAACTTATCACATTAATGGCCAGACACTACGTAAACGACGACCAATAGTTTTCCAGAAACATAGCAGATCCTGTAATAGTTTCTTTACCTTTCCCAAAAATCAAATCGTTCCAGAAGTGCCAAGCTCGCCAAAAAAGAAACAAGATGTGCACCCTTTGCGAACAGCTTAACTGGTCTAATAAAATAAATAACCAGTCAATAATTAAAAGCCTCTCCTCCTAGCAAATCCCAAATTTCCTCAATGCCAACTGAAGCGTGCGAGCCTTTGGACAAGAAACGAGAGCGTGAAAAGTTCTCTCATCGTCAACACCACAGATAGAGCAAGCACGAAGGGTAGCCTGGTGATGTAGAAGTCTATTAACCTGAACCGCCAGGCTATTAGATGCTGCACGCCATCCAAAAATTCTAATTTTCTGTGGGATGTTGACTTTCCAAATGATGTCCCACAACCTCCTTTCCCCGTTAATAGCAGTACTCAATTGCCCAACATTCTCCTTCCAATCATTAAGCTTTAACGCCAGATTGTACGCACTCTTCACTAAAAACACTTCATTATTTTCAAAATGCCAAGCAATGAAATCACCATCCCCCGATGATTAAATCTGCAACCTCAAGATCTCTTCCTCGTCATGAGGATAGAATAGGGGTGTAATGATATTTTCATCCCAATCCCTAGACTCGCTCTTGAATAATTCTGAAACCCATTTTACTCTTGATCTGTTCTTGCTAGAAATTTTGATGCCAGAAATCCTTGGAAGCCTATTGTCCCTCCAAATATTGATACTCCCTCCATCAACCACTCTCCAAATGACACCATTTTTAAGGATTTCCAACCCATGCATAATACCTTGCCACGTCACTAATGTTGACTGAGGAAAAGCCGTGTCAAGAAAATCTTTTGTTCTTTTGCATCATCAAGATCAATGCAATGTCCTCCTCTTTGTTCATGTTATATTCCTTTTCGGACGAGGAAACATCCCACGAAGCGGATTCAAACGAGCTCATCTAGAACAAAATAATTTGTATCACAAACTACATCTATGTCGCAACAACAAAAATGATTTTTTCCTTTTGATACTTTTGCTTGAACACTTAGTGTGCACTAAGGAGGATTCCAGATGGTTTCTCGTCGATGTCTTTGTGGTCGCCGTGCCAGGTAGGAATCGTGTTGGGATGGCCTCGTTGATGCCACGGAGGTCCAGGTTACGGCAATAGCCGGTGTTGCCGTGCCGGCCAAGACCTTCCAAGGAGCAGCGGTTCAGCTCGGTCATGACAGTCCCATAGTCACCATGGTTTGCTGGCCCTGAGGCCAGCTCAGCAACCGGTCTCCCGGCCAATGGGACACCCTAGTATCATAAACCATCAACGAGCTTAAAGATTTGAAGGTTGGTAAAACAGATTATATGTTATTGAACATTTTATTGTTCCTCCGACACAATATTCTTTCATTCTGGGTAGACACATTTAAGTGAGAAGATAGTCATACATGAAACTATACATGATCTATACATAAAGAAACTTTTAGAAGGTTATTTTCAGAAGGCCTTTGATAAAGTGAAATGAACTTTCTTGCAATATGCTCTTGGTATGATTTTTTTGGCTCTGCTAGCATCGGGAGGTGCAGATCTTTGTCAATATATAGCGGTAATTGTCGAGGTGTTTTTTTTTCATGTACCTAGCAACAATATGGAAGTCATATGTAATTTATATGGCAATGAGTTGGATCTCACCTCATCAAGTTGTAGGTGTACGATATTGACGTTATGTCTAGTTCGAATTTGCTGATTATGCTAATCAACTCGAGTTAGGGTTTCCTATCTTGGCGAAGTTGAAGATGGTCCCCAAATCTTGGTAGATGGCGTACAGTGCAGAATTTCTCTGATTTTACTGGAATGTCATTTTGATCTTAATTTATTACACATTATTGGTATACAAATTCCCCACGTTTACCTATGTTTTCAGAATTTTTGGAGTTACATAAGTATGGTGTTTGTGCAGATCATTACAGGCGGTTCTGTTTTAGATAGATTCTGTTTTTTGCTTGCAT